>VZRZ01000669.1:558133-582590 GCA_013398175.1 Climacteris rufus
TATATATAGATATATAAAACCATATCCATTCTTACAGCCTTTTTTGATCAACTCATAATATTCAAATGCCTGGTAATGAAGCTGCAAATGGTCTTCATTTTTTATCAGTTCTGTTTACATAAATTTTTATCTGTCCTGTTTACATAAATATTAGGAGTCAGCAAGGCACCTCTATTTGACTACTTTATTGCCATACTTTAATAGTCAGTGTAACAAGTAGAAAGTGTAAGATAAATCCTCCAAAGGTACAAATTCACATGCTAAAAACACAAACAGGCAAAAAGTTGCAAAATATTTTATTTTCAGTGTTACAGGAATTAGAGAGCCAAACTGAAATGGACCCTGGAGAATGAATGCTAAGGCAGCATAAGAAACTGGATACCAAGCAGCTTTTGCCTACAAATACAAGCAGTACCCAAATTCTGGTGTACACAAATTGAAGAACAGAAATGTCATAGTTATTCTAAATGGAAATTGTGCTATTTAGAGGAAAAAATCTTTTCAAGCAGCAAAGCAGCAAAAAAAAAACCAAAAAACAAAAAACAAACGAAACACCTTTTCATACAGCAAGGCAGGGGAAAAAAACAACCAAACAACCCTTTTCTCACAGTGAGTAGGCAAACATGAAAAGCATGTTATTATCACATGAATTGTTATTTGCACAATGAAATGCACTACTTTTGCTGGTAGTTCAAGTTCATTGTAATCTTGTAACTTCTCCCAGAAAATTCCATATCCTCAGACAAATTACAAATTGCTGGCATAATTCATTAGAAGTTCATTTTGATGATCAGACTTCCTTTCCCTTCCATGAAATTAACCAACCTGAAATACACAGTATCACAGTAAGGGAGATGTCATATAAAACTGGGCATATCTTTCCAAAATAAATATTTGATTGGTCCTAGATGCCTTGTACAGCCAGATTCTTTTGGTTGAAGCATAAACTTGAAACACATTTAACCTTCCTGATGGACATTTTCACTGAAAATCAGTAAAGTGTAACTGTGTCGGAGATCTTTCATCCATGTTGAAGAAGATGCAAGGTGTACAATAAGGTTATTTTGTGCGTTTCAGACTACCACGGAGACCACCCATGGGCCACTTCTGTTCAGGTGACTTTTCAAGCTGTTTTTAATCCAGTTTGAGACACAGTGTTGTAGAAATCCAAACCAAGCATCACCAGAAGTCACCAATTCAGATTTACAAATACTGATGTGACATTCTTTCCTTCGTTTCTGTTGCACAAATTTGGGATTCTTGACTCCTGACAATTTCAGCAGTTTTGTGAGACACTGAGACAATTTTGGAACTGAGAAATTGTGGAGATATGCAGAAGCTCAGAAGGAACGAGGTGACATTCAAGTATGTCTCACCCAGCTCACTGACAACACTGCTCTCATGCTGCTCCAGCTTCAGTTTGAGAAAGCCAGTGGAACGTTTGCTGAGACAAAATCCAACCACACACCTGTGGTGTTCCAGTTATCTGTGTGTGTGAGACCTCTCACTGCCACCTGCCAAGCTAGATCTCCTTTGGGGAGTGCCTGCAGTGCTGTGCAGTGTGACTGCAGATAATTCATAACCCAAGCTCACTCAGAACTTTCTCCCCTGAGGTGCAACCAGCTATCAGAGCCACCAATGCACACTTCCAAATCTGCTTTTATCCGGGATGACCGATGAATGCTGTGCTGCCAGTGGTGTTGCCAGCAGCCCAGTTACTATTTTTACAGTGTACACTCAATTGAGAGAGCCTGCTTCTGGTGCAACTTCTCTTTCATTGTTCATTCTCCCCTTTCTGAAGGCTTTGAGGGAGGTGGAAATAAATTGGCCACTCAGACACAGACACTGTGGCCAGGCAATTTGGAGTTCTGAGATTATTCTCCTTTCATCTAGTTCTTTTGGGAAAGAATTCACTGTTCTATCCTGGCAATGTAATGGATTATAAAAGAACTTTGAAAAACGTATATTTGATATAAAAATAAATATACATAAATAATTTAATAGTTGGTATCCCTGAAAATATTTTATTTAGAAATCAGAAAGTTATTGACAAGCAAACTATTAAACTTCATTCTCCATTACAGGTAATCTATGCTTAACATCTCATGCAAAAGATGGAAGTGGAAAATAAAGGATTTTCTTGGATTCCAAGTGTGATACCAATAACAGTTTTCCATCTCATTATAAATAAGAATTAGACACACCATTAGCCAACATACACAGTCAGTACTGATCACTCTTCAAATTTTGAGTTAGAAGAGAGGGAACAAAAGGATATTCATCATTACTAGAGAAGAGCAGCTTCACTCTTACATACAAATATGTTTTAATCACTTCATTTTTAAAAAGAAGTGCTGCTGAATAATGATTCCGCTTTGGCATAAATGTTAATTGTTTGCATATTTACTTATCTATTGTATATATTTACAATTATATATAATTTTACTTACATAAACTTGCAGCTACTGTGGGGATACTTTGCACATTTACAATGGAACTTTGTTGAATTTTCAAGAATGTTCAGATTAGGAAAACAGTGCAGCTGATGGCAAACTTACTCCAGTTCTAAGCTCTCTCTTCTTTATTACTCACAGCTGATGGCAAAGATGTGTGATGTTGCCTTGCCTCATAAGATGAGCAAGGTTCAGTAAACATATGGAAGATAGCAAAGATTTTTTAAAAAACTGAAGTGTGTATGAAAGGCATTAATTTTAAGAACTAGACTGTGGTTAGCATTATCTGGTATTTCCCAATGCCAGAACATGAACGTCCATTCAGCCCACTTCAGCAAACAGTGGGAAAGTATTCTGGGGAAACTACTCTTTTACTAATGCAGAATTTATGCTCTAGGGGTTACTAGTTTTCTTTAAGTTGCTAAGCCTTGCAGAAATTATTCATGAAAGTTTCCACAGTGCCATGCTGTTTTTCTGAACACACACAGAGACTACTCTAATGCTTTCCTGACTACCCAGATGTTCACTGCATTGAGCTAAGCACGTTGAACAGAGATGGAAAGCCTCTGGCTACACATTGCTGAGCATCACAACCCAGCAGGCGGGGAGTAACACAGCACCCTCTTCAGGTTCCTGCCTTGCTGGGAATTCAGTGAGCAGATGTTTGCAGAAGAGCCATTAGCACCAGAAAGAAAAATTGGAAACCATAAAACAAACCATAAAAAATCTTAGTGGCCTATTTTGTGACAATAAAAAGATTTTGAAAAAAAACAAAAACATTTTGAGGGAGTGGAGGGATACTGTTAGAGGAAAACCTCCTTCAAGAATCTTTCAAGCCTGGAAAACTAGAAAGGGCAAAAAAAAAATCCTGCCTGTTCTGTGGCTCCCATTCAGTGTATCAGTGATCCACTGCCTATGGAAAATTCACATCAGAAGCCCCGTCCCACGTAAGGCAGTCAGACCTCGTAATTAGACATACCTTTTCTTCCTGTTAATGCCTGATGACTAGGCTTAGCCCTCTGAGCTTGAAGGTGACCACTACATCATATATGTGCCATGCATATTGCTGATTACACAATTGCTTAACCCATTTAAAATCAGAAGTTTACAATTACATGAATTGGATGGTAAAGTAGAATGCAAGCTAAAAAATGGCAGGAATATTCTTAGAAGCATTGGTCTCTTTATGTTTCATGCACTTCTTATTAATTTTTCACTAAAATGCGTAATTATTCTTAAACTATAAACATGTGCCTAGAAGAAATTAAGATTTAGGATTTGAACATATAATGTTAACTTTACTTTTTTCTCAGTTGTGAAAAAAAGATACTAACCCTTGGACCAAAGATAAGACCATCAGGAATGTGACAAAGGAAAGGACATGATATAGTGTAAAAGCAAAGCCTTGTCTGTTCAGCATAGCTGGATTTCTATTTGACCTCCTCCCAAAGATGAAAATGGATTTACACAATGTCTCATAGGTTGATAACCTACTACCTAAAAAATTTAAAGGTGACTCATTCATTTTTCAGTAGGATACCACTTTGTTCAGAAACATGTCATCTTTGAACATTTTGCTTCAGTAAGAGAAAATAAAGAAAGAGAAGGATATTTTTTTGAAACTATCAGGGCATCATGACAGAATTAACTGAAGAGGTGACTAGAGATTAAACCTATTCAATATTGTTGGAGTCATGAAAAAATGAGCTGATACAGAAAACTCGAGATTAAGTGGATTAAGAAGACACATTAGTGTGTACATTTGACTATGACTTTGCTATAGTACTAAAGTTTTATGGATCATATAAGGATTTATGGGATAAAAACATCCATCTAAGTCACTGAAACAATAACAATCTGGTGAATTGTCAAATAAGAAAAATCCTACTGTATTTATGGCTAGGAATATTCAATTTGTCATCCCTAGAACAGATGCCAGGTTTCCTTCCATTCATGTTTTCTTTTAAAATCTCTAAGAGTCATAGAATAATCCTATCTATGATAAGGAAAAAGAAAATGAAAACCATCTGGGTTCTCAAACCTTCCAGACCACTATCAACACTATTCCATATTTCTGACTTTGTACGGAAAAATATTTGTTAACAACTTTTAAACACATTCACGCATCATTTCAGACTTCCTTTCCAGACCTGTCTACATGCACTACAAATTATTTAAAATAACAACCTTAAAATGGCTGAGCAGGGACAAAAAGAACTTTAAATAATGGCATTTACTACTTAATTCTTTTGTTACATTGTTGCTACATATAAGAAAACAGGGTGAGAAGAAAAATAAAAAGAGAGGAAGGAAGATAGCTGCTTATTCTACAGTTGCTAATATTCTTTCAGATATATTATCCGTTTAGACAGTATTTGCAGATGCATAGATCTAACATCTTTTGAACAATAGAGTACCTCTCAGCAATGTGTGTCCCTCAATGCTGTGTCGTGGCAAAAATGCACAGGTTGTTAAGGCAAGGTGGGCCCAACTACCTGTGTTTCTTCCTCGAGATAGGAAAATGCAGGAGGCTGGGGAGAGCCTGGGAACTGTAGCATGTGTTGCTTCTATAATCTCCAGGTCCCACTGGTTTCAGGACAACTTTAACACATGCGAAATAATTCACCCAGCCAGAGATTTGACAGTGGAAGCAGGAGCAATGGAAGAAGCCTCCATGTCACTCCACTGGCCCACAAAAGTTTGGAGAAGATGTAATTGTGTGTTACAGCTATATGCTGTATTATTACATGAATGCAGAGCTGCAGGTCTGAGAGATGTGGGATGGAAAACCTACCTACCAGTGGTTTTATTTCCAAGAGAATGACCTGACTGCTTTCTAAAATCTGATGAGATGAACAATGCAAAGAGCACATAAGCAATTTCTCACTGCTTCATTCAGAGTCAAAAAGGGGGGAAATGAGAGTCTCTTTCCTTAGGAAATGCTTCCCGAGTCTGTGACGACCTCAAGGAACTTTCAATAACATTGGAGTGACAGTATAGGCTATTTTGAAACTAGGAGTTCTTTGAGGTGATGAACAGTAATAGGAATTGCTCTGGGCAATTACTGCTACTGTTAAATCACTGCTAAGTCAAATCTCTCTCTAGCATCAAACAGATCAGCTGTGGAAGATTCTCGCACATTAGTTTTAAAACACTAGGTTCTGTATATGGCAGAAATGAGTGTTACAAGTTTTAGGTTAGGAAGAGAAGAAGAGAAAGACAGACTTTGACACTCACTCAAAAATTGGTTCCAAAACAAGAGCACCATCCACTGAGCATTGGAATCTCCCTGAACTACAACACATGAATTGGAGTAGATGAAATCTGATGCAGTCCCAAAAAAGGAAACTCTACCTTCACTTCCTTTCCCTTAAAGGACTAGGTGAAGATGAATTAAATGTTCAATATATAAAACACTTCTTTTGCAAGAAAAAGTTAGCCTTGGAATTCTGGGAGAGCAGTAGGTTAGGAGCACCTGCAGTGATGCAACTTGACAGTCTTTTTTTCCCACAGACTTACAGGAGCTGTCCCCCAGGGGCAGGGCTTGAACCATCACTGCATAAATGTCACAATTTGAGAACAGCTCTCTCAGTATCTGATTTTCAGTCTCTATTCACTTTCTACAGGGCAATGCGCTAAAAAGCTACCTTATGCTGGAAACAACACTAACAAAACCAGAGAACTGTAAACTGTGTGGCACCCAAAGAAGCAGATGCTGCAAAGGTTCCACTCTAATGACAGAGATGATGAAAAGGAACTGAAGGATGGCTGGATTCTTTTCATCCCTTCATGATTCAGGGATGGGGAAGAGGGACAAGGAAGCAGACAACCATGGAGGCAATGCTACTACTCTGGTCAGTACTCTGGCCACCACTTCTGCCTCAATTACATGGACATGTGTGTAGGTGGCAAGCTGCCAGCAGTGGAGGGACTGCAAGGTTGGTATTCATAAGAAGAGAGCAGGGGCTGTCCTGTGCCAGATACATCCAGTTCCACCTGGATCCACACCACAGGACACAGCTGAATCCCTTGGCCAAGTTGGCAGTGCCTGTGTGAAAAAGTATTTAAGAAAAGGCGTAAACACCACACAGGCAGAGAAGCAGAAAAAGAGTGAGAAACAGCAGTGCCAACACCAAGGCCAGAGAAGTACATATTCCATGGCAGAGCAAATACTCCCAAAAGGACTGCAGCCCATGGAGAATCCACACCGGAGCAGAGGATGAGTAAGAACAAAGCAGTAGCAGAGAAGAACCATAGTCTCTTCCTGTACTGTTCATTGCCTTACTGAAGAGACTGAGTGCCACCTCTGGTGAAAACAAGGGGTAAGAAGAGCAGTCTGGAGTAAAGCTGAGCCTGGGAAGTGGGGAAGAGAGGTGTTTTCCTGAAGTGTTTTAATGTTTACTTCTTTTTTTGTTTTTGTTTCACAACATCTGAATCAGTCGTTAAATATTAATCAGTAATAAACTAATTTACTCCATTCGAGTCTGTTTCGTCCATTACGGTAATGTCTCAGCCTTTATCCTGATCCATGAGCTTTCTCATTCTCATTCTTTCTATTTTCTGCCCCATCCCGCAGGATGGGGCAGGGGGAGAGCAAGTGGCTGTGCCGTGCTCGGCTGTAGGCCGAGGCCACCCCAGCACCTCCCCCAGAGTGGGCTGTGCTCCGGCAGGCACCGGCAGCCAAGAACTGTGACATGGAGGCACCAGAAGGAGAAGGCATAGCAGCATCAGACAGCACTTTCTGGTGTCTGATGCTGGATTTAACGTCCAGCATCATTCAAATTTCTCGGGCAAAACAGCCAGAAATAACAGCATATGCACAAATTAGTTACAAGCATTGTTTTAAATGCTAATGGCTTGAAACCACAGCCAAGAAGAATCTATCCCTTCAGGGGAGCGTTTGTCTGCCCAAGGAAGGATGGAATCTAATTCGGACTTCAGAGGTAGCAACATTCTCACCTCTTTTTGAAATTACAAGCTCTTGGTTGACAGTCATCTCATTATTATTTTTACATTTAGGATATTAAACCATTATTCCTATTTCTTTCATCTTCGCTGGCTAGAAAGGCAAGCAAAAATTAAAAACGCTACTTGGAAAGGGAACTATCTGTTCCACAGCAGAAATGAATTATGCTTCCGTTTGTCAGCGAGAAAAGCATTCACCACGGGGGCATTAAAGCGCACACGGGTTTAGGAGCAGGGGAGAGCTCTCAGTGCTGGCGGGAGCCGGGCCCGGTGTGGCAGCGGGAGCCGCTGGGACCTGCCGGCGGGGCTCCCCGGCCGCTCTATTTTTACTATGGTATGTTTTGCATTCAGACTTTCCACTGCAGGCGGCCCGGGTCAGGGGATCCGCTCTGCCGGGGGAATGACAGGTCAGCTCAGCCAGAGTTATTTATAGAGGGCGGGGGACTGCGGGAAAGGATGCGATCGGCATCGTATTCTTCTGCCGTGGGGCTGCGGACTGGGAGAGGCTCCCACGAAGAAGAAACAGAACAACACCGCTCGCCCCTCAGCACAGCCGGGCCAGGCGGCCGTGGCGAGGCAGCCCCGGCCCGCGCCCACGGCCGGGAGAGGAGACAGCCCGCTGGACACGAGGGACTGCTGCCAGGAGAGCCAGAGGGGCAAAGCCCGGGCGCTCTTCCTTCCCTCCTTCCCCCCACTGTAACTCATGCAGCCTCTCGGAAGTCAGGACACAGCCCACACAGGTACAAGCGCCCGCAGTTCCAGATCCCAGCAAGTCGAGGGGGGCTCGCTCAGGACAGTTCCAGGTGAAACTGCACACTCTCACACGACAGCAACTGACTGCGGACGGCCAAGAGAATTAAAAATTCTGAGGCAATGAGGGTAGTCAAGCTGGAGCTATCTGGATACTTTGTTCAGATGGTGTTCTGAGTGGGAAGACTTTTAACAAGAAGGATTTAAGCTTTCTTTGTCCTACTATGACAATCCTTCACTTCACCATGGGTTCTCATCCACCCTTCTCTCCTGGCATTGGAGAACTGTATGAACCCCATCTGCCACTTATGAGTTCCATTTCTTTTCAGTAGGGAAAGAAACTGGGACAGACTACAAGAATCAGTATTTCAAGCTATAATCAGACTGCCTCCCTCAAGCCCTGCTGCTTACTTAGCTGCTTCATCCTGAAGGCATTTAAAAATCAGGAGGTGTCTGGGACCACATTTGGAAGGGCCTAGGCTGCGTATGCAAGTCTAAAACTGCCCTGCTGCAAGTGGCCTGACATCCGCCCCTGCCAAACCCTGGCTGCCATTCAGAAACAAGACATTCATCTGGCCTTGTAAGCACTTGCTGAGGATACCTGACACGCTGACCGGATTCAGACTCTTCCCACACAATGTAGCAATAGCCACCATCTTTTAAAACCTGATCACACTAGGAGAGAGAGCTGCTGTATGTAACTGCCTAACAACATGTGCTGTTCATCCTGAAAGCAGACGACCTGGTATCCACAGCCTTCTGGCCCAGGTGGGGTCAAAACCACAGCTCCCTCCTCTTAAGGAAGTGCCTGCAGTGCTTATATTGTGCCTGCTGGCTTGGGATGACCTGAATCTGCTGGGCCTCAGCACGGCAAAGACTCGTAGAGCTCAAACAGCCACTAAACCGCTGACTGAAGTGCTGTCTGCCTGCTTGTGTACAAAGGATTTATTTACGGCTCAGCATTTGTTGGTTAGAGTAGTTGAACAGTGGTGAGAGCAGAAGCCCCTGGTTTTCTTTGTCAGGTATAACCATCCCAACATTCCCTAGCCTGTTCCACCTTCTCTTGAAAGGACCACTCACCTTCTGATAAATGAGATTTCTGTTTATCCACCTCAGCCTCTGCACACACTCCTTGTCTGGCCATGCAAGCAATGATAAGAAATTACGTGTCTGGCAACACATGGACTTAGTATAATGGCAGGACAGCAACGTTCCTCAAGGGAGCTGAGTGCTAAGACCTAAACATGTATATCAGCTTAGCAGGAAAAGAAATTTAAAAAAAGGCAACTCCTACATTCAAGTAAACCCACCTTTTTAAATAATTACTGGCACTGTAACAGTCCTGGCTTTCATTTATATCTGCAGATGTCATCTAATACATAATTAACAGCCAAACAATAATACAGATATATTAAATTGCCCTGTGCACATTTAATAGAACACCTCCAATCAGGACACATTTCAAACCTTAGACATAATACTTTTAATTCACTGGACACTCAAGTTATCTACATACAGTCAAGTGCCAGCAAAGACTTGTGGAAAGGAAGCAAGTGTTTTCTTCAGTATTTTATAGTCCCAGCTCTAAAAGACTCAGGAAAAACAGTATTTTGTCCTGATGGCCCCATGAGATACTAAGAGTACATGCAGACTCTTCTAATATGGGCAAATGTGCTGTACTGCTTGGCTCACCACCCCGACAGCCTTCTCAGGAAAACGAATGCTGTGGCTTCCTTAAAAATGGATGCTGAGTGAGGATTTTACGTGGGGTTGAAGGGCCAGGCTTCCCCACAGGCATGAAAGACCCGTCCGCCTGTTGGGGTACTCCATAAATGGCCTTTGGAGGAGGGAAAAAAAGTAATGAGCATTTCAATTCTAAAAGAGGTTTGAACACTGTTTAGGATGTCCTTGTTCACCTGGAGAAGCCCCCAGTTTTCTACAGAACCCTGATGTTCAAGATGCTCTGAAGATGCCACCAGCTCTTATAGAGACACACAGGCAGAGCAGTTCTCTAATTCCTTGTATTACTACTTTTTAGTTGCTTGGATTATCTCAGTGACACACTAATTCATCTCTGTGTCACAGTATCGAAGAACCTTATAGCAGATCTCTAACTAGGGCATCCATTACAAAAACAAACTACAGAATTTAGTCCTGCTGACTGGTCTGTCTTTTAGAAACAGAGGAAGGGTATACATAGCCATATGGAAAAATCCACTACCATATTCTGACTGCTGAAAGCCAAAACTTCCCAAGAGACTCTGTGAATGCATTAAAAGCTCTAGATATTTGATTTCACTTCAGAGTTTCACCATCTCAACCAGACAGCTAGTAATTTAATTAATTAATCGCCTGCCATGAAATGCATCCAAGGATTCTGCATTTTAAATCAAGTGGAGCAACGATACTACTGCAGTACACTGCCGTGTTTATAAACTTGTGAAACGCGCTGCTGTGCCGTTTCGGTCGCGCACGATGGGTGTGAGAGCGGGGGCAGCTCCGTCGCCCTCTCCGCAAGTGCCGCACCAGGCTCAGCACTCCTGCGCGGCCCTGGCCGGTCCCTCCCGGCGGCGGAGAGGGGCAGTGCAGCCGGTCCCTCCCTGCGGACGCTCCCGCTCGCTCTGCGCGGGACTCCACGGCGGCCCCGCTGTTCAGCTGCGGCCCCCGCCGTACCCGCCCCTCTGACAGCGCCACCCGCGCCGGGGACACCGGGGGACACCTGCGGCCCGGCAGGGCAGGCGGGAGGGACTGACCCTACAGGTTCGCACTAGCGCGCCAGCCACCCTCTCTACGAGTTCCCTCTCGCCCTCCCTGGTGCAGCGTCTCCCCGTAAAGGTAGACAAAGCACCTCTCTTCCCAGGTGTGTGCTGGGAGACCGCCCACACCCGCGCTACTCCCTTCGGACACTCGCAACTACAGCTGTGCTGGCTCTCCCTGCAAGAATTAGCTGCCCCCTCTGTGACCCTGCACGGGGCAACCTCCTCCCGTGGGTGGTGGCGGCCAGCGGTATCATCCCGCCGGACAGCCGTGAGAAGGAGGTGGGGGTCCCTCCACCAGACCGCAGAGTGCACCGACGCAAGGGTAAAGCCAGCTCCCGCTGATGCGGGGGCAACTACCGCGCCGAGGTCACGGTGCATCGGCTCCCCGGGAGCCCGGCCGCCGGTGGAGCTGCCATGACAGCCCTGCCAGAGGTTAAGCCCAAACTTTGCTCCTGCAAATCCTGCCCGGTTCTGTTGTCGCCGGGTTCAGCCAACTCCTTCCCGCTCCTTCCCGCGGCTATGCCAAGAACGGGCACAGCAGCCCCACTGATGTTCCGCGCTGACTTAGTGAGAAAACCGGGGCCAGGGCGCCGCTCGGCTCTCCGTGAGAGATCAACAACGAGCGCGTGTTGGCTGCGGCTCACCTGCATCCCGCGCCTCCGAACGCGGCCGCCCCCGGCGCGTCCCTGCACAGCCGCCCAAGTTTCGACACTGGAGCGCTCCGGGACGGCCGCACCGCGGCAGGTTGGGCGCGGCGGTCACTTGTCCCCGGCCGCCCCGCAGGACGCGCCTCCCGGGGACACGGCCCCCTCCCTGCCTGCGAGCCACGGGTCCGCTCTCGCTACAACAGCTCGGCAGGCTCCGAGCGGGGGTCGTCCCTTCTCCGCTTGCCCGAGCAACCTGCCGCTCAGCCCCGCGGCGGCGGCGCAGGCTGCGCGCCACGCACGGGGATTGCCCTCCGGGCCGGCTCAGGGTGGCCCCTGAGCGCGCTGCCCCCGCCCGCTGCCGGGGCCGCCGAGCGGCGGAGCCAGCCGCCCTCCCAATCCCCCGGCCCGCAGCCCCCAGGCGGCCCCCCGCGCGGAGGGGAGCGCCCGGAGGTTCGCCTTACCCGGCTGGCGGAGAGGACCTGCCGGTAGCGCTCCTCCTCTGCAGGCAGGGCAGGGAACTGTTGCGTGGAGAGCATGCTCTGGCTGCTGCTGACCCCTCTACACTTTGGCCGCCCCCTCACCCTTCTCTACTTCGGTCTCTGACGACCCGTGTCCACCCTCCTCCCGCACACACACACTTGTGGGGGGGGCTCCGCATTTTGTCTGCTCTGCAGACTCCCCCTCCCCGCTCCTCCACCCAATAATAATAAACCTCCGCGAGAAAGAGCCGCATCCCCACCCCTTTTGCACACAAGGCTCTACCCCTTGGGGACAAGCTGAGAGACAGCCCAGTTGCTAATTTCGCCCTAAAGCCGTCCCCGAGGGAGGGCGGATGAAGTGGGCACAGGCTTTGCGGTCCCCCCTACCCCCCCGGGCTAAGGGCCACTTCGTCACGCCGCGAAGGGCTTCAGGTGGAAATATAAGCCTGAGTCGGAGACGATGTGGGGGGCAAGAACCCGCCGAACTCGCGGCTCGAACCCCTTACCTTGGCTCGCTGCGGCTCCGCCGCGCCCTGGCCCCCGGGTCGCCGGGACGCGCACTTGGGGCTGAAGCGATCCGAAGCCAGCCCAGCGCACGGACCCCCAGGCGCTCCCGGCCAGCCGGGTCGAAGCGCAGAGTTCAGAGCGGAGGTTGGCAAGCGAGGGCCGGACTCCCGGGACCCTTCATTCATGCGCGGTTCCCGGGTGGGCTTCCCTGGGCGACAGAGGACGCCCCTGCCTTCTGGATGCGCCTTATTTTACGTTACGGTCAGGCAAAGGCTTTCCTTTCAGCCCAGCGACAGAGAGTTTCGCGCCTACAGGGACTGCAGCGCTTCCCTCTGTAGCCCAGAGGCTGGCCTGTCGCAGCCCAGCCTCTAAGGCTTCCAAAGAGAGCTGGAAGCCGCGCTGGCAGAGGCGGAGAGGAAGGAGCTCCGGCAGGAGGAAGCTCTCCCGGAGCGGACGGCAGGTTTCTCCAGCTCCTTCCCCGCAGGAGGGCTCCGGTCCCAGCCCCCTGGCGACAAGCCTGCCGTGCCCCGTCCCTCCCTGCGAAGAAGCGCTGCGCTGGAGGACAGCGGCGACCCGGCGACGTTATCCCTTGTCCCGCGCCGGTCCCGGCCCTGACCGGCCCCAGCGATCCGGAGCTGCAGGGATGTGCTGGCTGTTGCAACCCTGTTGAAGCAAAACTCAAGTGCCGCCTGAAACTGCAAATGACAGAGCAGATGTCCCACTCCTGTGAGACATCGGCTTTTAAGGCTTGCATTTGATGTATTTGCCCCGTTGCCCTGTATCTGCATTCAAAAATGTCAAGTCCAACTGAAGCCCCGGTCTGTGCACACAACGGAGCTCATAAACACTATCCAAGAATGGTAAAGTCAACAGGACAAAAGGCAAAACAAACAGGACAAAATGGGCAGAAGTGGGTGCTACCAGAATAGAAACAGTTCAGGACCAAGAGTCCACAGAAAGAGGTCACTGGCACAGCAGCTGGGTTCTGATATGATATTTGTAAACCAGAAAGGCTTCCAGTTTTTTACTGTGCATGATTTAGTGCTTTCCAAATGCTATTGTTCAAAATGTGAGTCAGAAAACACCCAAGAAAATGTGAACCACCACCTCACCATGAATATGGCTTCCAGCCCTGTCACCACTCTTGACAGTGAGTGAGGGTGATACCCCTCATAACCGTTCATATTTGTAAATATAAACACATTCTATATGCTTTTATATAAATAATAAATGAGATTAACATTTCTTAGCTTTTTTCCCCCAGTTTCTTTTCCAGATGTCTGCATTCCCATACCTTCAGATTTAGGCCCTGTTACTTTGTGCGCAAGCTTTACGATGCAGACAGGGCTCTCTGTTCTTCTGGAGTGCTAATAAACTTAAGAGGCTCCTGCTTATGGTAATTCAGTCCTGCACTCTCTACCCAACCAACCAAACACCTCTCCAAACCAACCCGAAAGAGAGAGAAGCAAGACCACTTATGCAAAATCTTCAAATTGCTTAATGTAAAACAACAAGTATTTTGTGCTGTAATGCTGATAAAAAAAGAGGACTCAAACCATAATTCATTATTCATTACAGAGATTAGGTAGCCCTGTCAAAAATTCTAATAACAATAAATGAAAACTTGTACCTAAGAGGTGCAGTCCATAGCTCAGACTGCAAAGCCAGCTCAGCCTTGGCTGAGCATGGCTTCTCTTCAGCTGGAGAACTGTGAATTCCAAACCCCAACCCCATGTTGACTCCTATCTCTCACTAATTTCCTCCAACAGGAGAGCCAGTGAAACTGGAGGTTCACAAGATTCAGCAGCATACGGAGAAAATCTAAGCTGACTTCTGGTTGTGTTGGTGATTTTGTGGAAATCACTGCATGAGCAACAATTATTTAGCTTAAATGATACTTGGTTGAATTGAGCCACAGTTCCCTCAGAACTACACGTTTCTACACAGCTGCTCCTTAGCCTACCTTATGACTGAGTTTGATGTATCAAAGAGCTCATATTCATACACTATCCATACCACAAACTTGCTTTCTGGTACCATGGCATATAAACATTTTAATGCAGTCGTCAAATAATTCATTAACATCTAACCACTAGTGGAAAGAAGCGTAAGTAATTTGATTTCATTGGATTTTTTTCCTTCATTTTTTCCTTGCATTTCCCTTCCTAGTAAATACAAACCACTACAGGTTCTTCATTTTCTAATTCTCTAGAGCAACTGACTAATTTACTTGAATAAGGGCAGACAGGAATACAAATTTACATTCATGAACCAAGAAAAGGGAGCAATTTAAATGCCCAGAGATAACAACTGGTAACGGGATGAAACCAAAGCAGAAGAGGGATATCCAAACTAAATGAAACTGAGGACAGGGTCACCCATGAACTGTCCAAACAAGAATGCTCCACCCTAAAGCACACACCAAAGAGCAGTTGCCACACACATCAAGCTTCCACTACCTGGCACTGGAACACACTTCAGACCAAGCATCTCTGTGCTCTAACCTCACAAAACACAAGCTCATCACTCTGAAAAAGCTGGCACAGAGCAGATGTTTTGGAGCCTGAACTACTGCTGAGATGATAAATTCAGAGTTCAGTGCTTTAAAGCCACAATCAAACACAGACGTTTTTATGAGCAAATTTTGGTGCTATTTGCTTAGTAACACTTCCTTCTCTAGTATTTAAAGTCAGCACAAATGTCTAATAAATCAGCTCTATTTCTCTCTATGAGGTGAAAAAAAATCAGCTACTAAGTCCACTCCCATTTGTTTCATCTTAATCGACTTCCCCAACCCATTCTCATAATTTTGTCAGAGCAGTAACATGAAGGAACACAATTGCGTAATTCCAGCATTAGTTTGAGCAGTAAGAACAATCAGTGCCAGAGAAGGGCAGAAAGGCATACCTAAAACTTCAGCTGCAGTATGTCAGTTGTCATTACCTGGGAGGTTTGCTGCTTCACTACACCAGTCCTTGAGAACAAACAATTTTTCAAGTTGTTTTTGATACGTTTATTTTCTGACTTGGTTTTTACATTGAATTAACACATACAGTGGATTTGATATTGTTACAGGGAACAAACTTGCCCAAGGAGTTTCCAATCCCAAACATACTGACAATTTCTAAGTATCTTGGCTCAGTAGAAGGATAAGTGCTCACCAGAATGCATCCAGAATCAGAAAAAGGCCCCAATTTTTTTCATCTTGCACACAGCTAAATATCCTGCATGTTAAGCCATCATCAGGCTTCTATCACTATAATTTCCCTTCAACAGCAGGTCAGATTATATAGTTTGTTTTAATGTATACTTATCAATATGCATTTTTCTTGGTAAGCTGTTAAATATTCAAAATATTTTCTCATTACATTATGTAACAGTACATTACATATAAATTACTACAAAAACCTATCTACCTTCAGTTCAATATTTCTTTTCTAGAATTACCATCTTTCATTAATACTCCATAAAAGGTGATTTTACTGTACCTTTTACTTCAAAGGTTGTTGACAACATGCAGGTCCAACCAAAGAAAGGCAAAAAATTAACTACAAAAATACTCTAAAGAAACAAATAAAACCTAGAGATTTATTAAACTGCAGATTGCTCCAACCCCCACACTTTTTTTTTTTTATGCCAAGAAATAAATAACTGGTTCAGCAGGCAGACCAACAGAGTGCAAATGACTCAGATGCTTGGATAAGATGTACAGAGCTATTTTGAATAAAATTTCAAGAATAGGTATATCTCGCATATGCAAGGTTCAGGAAAGATATAAATCCTTTAAGAAAGGGAATATGCCCATTCACACACACCTTTGTATGAACAGAATGAATTTTTAAAGACTGCTGTGCTTTCTTACTATGATGATGATGATGATCAATGAGAAGCCTTTTCCTCTCCAGTATTTCACACATATACTACAAAATATGCAGAAAGGAATACTAAGAACTCCTTCAAACATATAACAAGTGTAGTTCATTTATAACTCTTTATAGAGAGACAACTTCTCTTTGCTTTAGAAGCAAGAATAAACTTTCCATTGTATTTGTTTTAAAGAAAAAGCTAGCAGTAAATGGAAAAAAAATAATTACAGTCATGGAAGATAAAAGCTGTTTCCACAACGGTCTCATTCATGTTGATCTCCATATTTCAACCAGAAAGGTATCTTTTTGTACTTTTGGATAACCCATCCCATTTTACTTCATCTGTACAAAAAAATCTCTCCTTTTCCTCTTGGTGACAGAAGAGTTACTGGCATATGCAGTCACACAATAGCATCACCTCACTCAGTTAAACAAAACACACTTGTATGTGGAATTATCTTCCAGGCATTAATATGACAGAAAAAAAGTTAAAGCAACCATATGAAAAATGGTTTATTTCTTATACTAGAAAACAATAAAATTCGATGGAGATGCAACTTTGCATAGCGTAATTGCAATTAATTCTAGAACTTTAAATACTAATGGTCTGACACATAACTAATAGGCATCTCTCAAAAGTCAATTAAAAAAGTACTATGAAATAGCATCAATCCCTGCTAAATATTGTCAAGTCTTCCCCACTTCTCTCCTCGTTCACCACACTTCTGTGAAAAATTGAAAAGAAATTTATTCTCTCCCTGTTTTGTTAATCTATGCAACCAAAAGCTTCTGCCTTTTTGCAGCTTTTCTATTTTATTTTCCTGTAGCTAAATCAGAATTACAGTTGGCTATCTGTTCAAATTAATACTGGGTCCCTTTACAGGTACATCAAAATCAACCAAAAGAGCTTTCAAACAAACTGTAATCTTTTCTACTAACTCACACAAATGGTCCCACTGCTTTTGCAGGATTTGTGATGAAATTATATGCCTGAATTACAGGGGCATAATGCCCTTTGGCTTTGCACCCCACTTTTTCCAGGAGCTTGGAATCACTTTGCAATAACCTGCAATGCTCAAGTATCACCAAAACATTTCCAGAAGAGGTGTAAAAATTCAGTTTTCTGATTTCCCCATTGCTGAATTTAACTTACAGTCTCTCAACTGAGACCACATAGTTTCTTTGATAATCCTGAAGCCACATAAAAACCTTCCAGTTCTACCAACCAATACTGAGAACCTAAAGCAAGTGAGTAAGAAAATATTTAAACATTTAAAAGTTTAGCTATATAGTTTATATGTGACTAGCAAGAACCATCCAGATGGCTTCAGAGCAACATGTAACTATTGTTACACTATCCAATTACATTTTTGCATGCCTATGAAAATATCCAGCTGTGATTCATCTATACAAATAGTCAAGTGATACTCAAGTTTAATTTCAAGGTGTTTTTCTGCTGCTGGTGACTGGGGCAATGGTGAGAATGCATCCCTTCACATCCATCTTCAGCATGTATCTGTCCACTAAAGGAACTTTTCAATTACTTCAATTTTGAGGAAACAAGGGTGGGAAGGGGTGGGGGGAAACAACAAAAAAGCAAACCTCACAGTCTGTAAGGGGGACCACTATTTTGTTTGTGATATACTGAACTGAAGGAGTTCACATTTCCTTTCTCTGAACAAAGCTCTGTACAAGGCCCCAGAATATTCAAGCCTAAGTGATCTAAAGTTCCCTGTTAGTTGTCATAATTAAAACTGACATGAAGCACTGAAATTATTGTGTGATACAACATAAAGACTAGCATAAGAACACTAACCTTCAATAAACCACTAAGCTGATTTTACAGGAAACATATATTCAATAAAGCATTTTATACTAAGCTATCCTTAATATTATGAAATGGAGATGAGGAAAAATAACATTATTAATAGAAGAGATGTTAACAAATCTCAGTAAAACAAACTATCAGCACTCCAGTGTAGACTAAAATCTACTTTTGCTTTCTGTGTTTGAGTTCAGTTTTGTGATGTGTATGTAATAACACGGTGACATTTCTTCCCTCCTCTGCACTTGTCTTGGCAAATAGTATACATACATAATATCTATGCATATTAAGTTCTGTTACATACAGACTAGCATTCTAGGAATAATAGCTATCTAAAGTCCAACTGAGGTATATTAAATATCGTTTTCAGTCATTGTAGACCATGAGCCATGCAACCATCACAACAGCAACTCCGAACACTGGCAGCATAATGAAGTTCTTGTACTTTTGCCATGATGATTGTTCAACTTCTACCTCATCCTTTCTTCTCTTATTCTTTCTTCGCCCTTTTAATCTGTTTTCAAAAGCTTCCAGTTCAGCCTAAATAAAGAGAACCACAAGTAGTTGACATTTGCATCAGAGTTAAAACCAAGGAAATGTGAAGATTTTAAATAACATTCCCAAATAACATTTAATAAAAGTAACTGTCAGCCAAAGGAAGTTACAAGTCTCAGAGATGAGATGGTAGCACTACATCCCACAGGTACACTTTCCTTTCAAGTATTAAACCATTGTTTAGTTTCCTATAAAAAATATTGCCAAAATTGCAGCCAACCGAAGTTTTACATGCAATTTGCAACTCAGGCTGAATATATTAACTAAAATAAAATTGTTATTTCCGTGAAATATGTTAAAAGTACATTTTTTTCCTATTAAAAAACTTGTATTTAAGCTATTAGACTAACTTATATAAGAGCATAGGCTGAAATCTTCGAAGACCTCCCCTTGTAATAAAGATGCACCCTGCTAAAAATAAATCAATAAAAACATAAAAAACTAAAAATATATCCAATTTCCCTCAATTCTTTATATTTGCATGCTCAGTTAAATTTTCTATTAATTGCTATAATCTCAGATAGACACACAAGTATTCCATTTGTTAAGTGTTACAACTAACATTCAGTCACTTATATATGTAGGAGATACACAATATCCTTCAATAGTAAGCACATGCCCACAGGCCCAAAAATGGAGCAAAACAATTGGAAAAATAAGAATGTCAGGTTTCCAATATAGAATGGCAGTTTCAGGGTCCTGTCTGGAATAAACAATAGGATCCTCTGACCTATTTCCACATTTTTTAAAAGGGTATCAAGAGAATACAGACAAAACTCAAATTTGAGGGTACAAAGCTGAAATAAAACTGGAACTAGGCAGCCTAGAATAAAGAGTGAAGACTGTGATAAGGCTCCAACGAGAAGCCATCTAATTACTAGGAAAGTTAGAAAAGATGCTCTAAAGACCCAACAGACTAAAATCAGAAAGGGTCTGACAATTACCTGGATTTTTGAGTCAACTTGTCAGCTGCTAGAGAAAGCATAGGACAAGGCACTAGGGAGCAGAGACCAGATGGAGTGAAAGGGAAAAGAGAGGGGAGTAGCAGAGCGCAGCAAGCGGGGACTGGCTGGGCAAAAGGCACAAGACTGAGTTGGGGCAGAGGAAACATGGACAGTGAACAGAGACAAAGCCTGGTCATGAGAGCAAATAAATGTACATGACTACTACTGCAGTGCTGCCAGGAAGAGGGACTAAGACAATACAGTAGGTGCATTAAAGAAACAAGAATAAGCTGTTTTGGGAAATGGACAGAGTAGTAGTTCAGTAAATAAAATTTTCCCTTGGAACTCAATACTGCCTGATATCTGGTCTTCCTCTACTGACAGCATATATTTGTCAGAGTTTCACAGAGCAGCTCTTACTTTCCTTCCTGTGCCAGATACCACGGTTAGCAGGAGAAAGGGATCTATTTGCATGTCTATTCCTTTGAACCTAATAAAGGCAGAAATTGTTGGCACTTCTCTGATGATACGGGAGAAGAGTTTGGACAAAGTCACACAGCCTATTTGAAACAAGATTACCTTCAACTAGCTAATCCTCCCTTAGAAAAGCAAAGTATTTTAATGAAACAGTTTTTCAAAATCCAAAATTTGGAGGCAAGGGCAGAGTTCTTAAGGTTTTATAGACAACATGGCAGTATTTCATTTTACAGATACTAAAATCTGGGGCTTCTACAGTTATACACTTCTGATCTGTACGTTTTAAAAGCAAAGAGCTTCATGAATTGCAATAATCTGAATTAAATATAAGACTCAAGCAAAATTATATAATAGGTACGCAATTGCTTTCCTTGTGAACTCTATAAAAACCCATCTAAAAATAAATACCTAATAAAAAAAACTAAAACACAGAATGAAAAAAGATTTGTAGGCGCAGAATACAAGAGAAAAGCCACCACTATACTTGAAAAGGATATTGATCTACAGATTTTGTGTAACTGTCAACATTCCCGAAGTGTCACCTTAACGATCTCTGAAGTCATTGCTGTGCCCAGTCCTCAAACTACCTTAAATTTTTAAGGTAAACAAACTTAGGGTTTTTATTTAGAATAAGAATCTAATTTTTTGTATTATATACATATTAAAAATAAAATGAAATGTATTTATTTAAACTGTATACTCAAAACAATATGTTGCCAGATAATGTCTAGTTTAATGTTGCTCAGGCACTGGATTTTGCTCTTTCACGTGTTATTCTCTATATTCTTCCTGCACTGAAAGGCAGTGGAAAATGTAGCAAACGTAGAAAATTTCCCATGGGAAAAGGAATGCAAATAACTATGAGTATACAGTCACGAAGTGTATTATCTGAAAGTGAGGATATATTTTTATTTATAAAAGGAGGGGAACACTTGACTCGTAACTTCGAAGGATCTGTTAAAATTTTTTCTTTGTACAAGAAAAAAAGGAAACTAAATCTTTCATACAACTCAATAAATTAGACTTCAGGTTTGAGACCCTAACTTTCAGTATTGAAACCGAAGAGCAAGCTTGGAAATTTAACCAAATTTTTACAATGGAGAGGGACAGAGAGAGCTTGGTCTGAGTTGTTAAATAATCAAAGCACTGATCTTTTTTCCACCTCTAGCAATTCTGTAAACCTTGGCCTCACAGGGTGTCTCTGAATTAGAAGCAGAGGGAAAGTTTGGCTGCTAGGGCCATGACGTGAAGCCTAACCAAGTTCTCTCTTCCACTAAGAAACAAGTGATTCCATCTGTAAATGGTATTAGCAAAAGTTGCTACCAAATATAGCAAATACCAAAATATAAATGCACAGACTTACTAGAGCACTAACTAATATGTATATAAAACACTTAATGAAGTATTAATCAAAATAGGTTTAAGAAACTGTGACTAACAGATGAACAGTCTCTATAAAAATGTGCTACTGAGACTGAGGAAGGTGCAAACTTTTGTCAGAAGGGAGCATACTCAAAAATATACTCTTAATGTGACCCAACATCCCACGATAGTGATGTCGTCCAATTTTCATCAACAGATGGCAGATGATGAGTTCAAACTGGATGGGAACCAATGTTAGATAAAAAGGCAGTAGTTGGGGTTAGTACTTGTGTACAGTTCTAGAGTCTATTTATTAGTTATTGCTGCCCTTTTGCTTTTTTAACTGGTTGGTATTTTTTAGTATAGTTGTCCTACTGTTTCCTAATGTGTTATAGAACTAGACACTCTTAATTAACCTTTTAATATACTTCATTATGTACAGGTTAAGTTTTCTATTCCTGAAGTAGCATCCATCACAAAACATACATGCAGGAGCAGTTGCCATATATTGCATAAGGTTACTACTGTTCAGCTGGAACTGTGAGACTTCAGAGAATGTAGGAGTAGAAAGCAGTGGTGGTGTGACTGCAGAGAGAGACAATCACTGCTGAAGAATCCAGCCAAAATGATGTTGCATACTTATGTTGGTGGAGTGAATCTGCTATGGTTTCAGAGGAGCCTTGTTACTGATACTTTATTAGAGGGACTGTAAGTTAAGTGATTTTGAGCAGAAATCATTAGTAATTGTGTGGGATGCCTTCTGGAATGCATGAAAACACACTTGGTGCAAGAAAAACATCAGCAACTTTGAATTGCTAGTTCTACAACTGTAAGCATGTTCTTTACATGTTTAAGTGCCCATGAGCACACTTCACTACTCAGCTTGCAGAACCAACACCTACAGATTTCCTCTGCCCAGCAGTATGTTTCAGACATTTGCATGCAAGCTACACTTCCTGACCTATGTGCCAGAACTAACATTTCATTTCCAGGGTCAGATTAGAGAACAAAAGAAGAATCAGATGAACTGTCTATGAGTTATATAAGGGAATATGTGCTCAATCCTGTAGACAGCTGAGATATGAATGTTGCAATAAACCTTGCAAGATGATCACAAAACAGTGCCTGCTCCCCTGGACAATAGATGCATAACCATGCTTTTCTTGCAGGTTAAGAAGACAAGGCTCCCCTTGGAAAAGGAAAAGCAGGCCTTGCCAGAGCATTGTACATGTAACACTTTCATTAAGTGCTTAGAGAACTTACAAAATACTCCTAACAGAAGTTGTGACCCACAGAGAAACTGTCTATCCTATTGAGACTGGGAAAATGGCACGAGTGGATCAGCTCTGTCTCTCCTGTCCCCTTTCAAGCAGGGAGCAAGCCACTGATCCCTGATAAAACAGCATTGTGACGTGCAAGTGAAAACACAAGCGTAACCTAAATACATAAAGGCTGTGATAATTGAGTAAAAGGAGTCAGAATGCACACACTGGACCTGGAATATGATTTGGTGTAAACACTCACTCAGGCACAGGCAGACGTGCAGGAACTGGCTGGAAGGAGTGCAGACTCAGATGACAAACCTGACCCAGCCATTACCACCAACTGAGTTTACAGTGTCTGCCTGAATATGACTGGTATCAGCACCTCCAGGCAGCTGGCACAGCAGCTTTGTGGATTACAATGCCGACCACATACCCTCACCACCAACAGCAATTACAGTAAATACACGTTCCCCCCCCACCCCCCCGCCTCAGAGACCTTGAAGGAACAAAGACTCATCTAATTGTCCTCGTTCTTTCACAATGGGAGGAGAAGGGGAGCTTCACCCAATATTTAAATCTCTGCAGAGGTTATTCAGCATTCCGTGGTATTTATGCTATATAAAGTCTTCAATTAAAACTACTATTTAAAAAATAAACTACACTGCATAAAGTTATAGTAATACAAGGTTACCATTTTGCATAAAATTATGAAAACAGTTTGGGAAAACGTGGCCTCTTAACCATTGTAAATAATTTACAGCACACAGAGTATGGTAACAGCTGACAGGAATGACTGTGCATATCACATTACCAACTATACCTCTTTCAGTGCATGTAAATTACATTATTTACTAACAAGAACTAGGTGAGGAGGTTGTGGATGAGGAAGAAGAAAGGTTAATACCTGTTGTCTTCGCTTCTCTTCTTCAAGAGCAGCTTTGGCTTCTGCTTCTTTTATCTGTCAAGACATACAAAGTAATAAGCAACTCTTGCAAACAGCAGCTAAACCTATTTTCTTACGGAGTAATAATTCTTCCTGGAGAATGGTTCTCAGCAAAAGTATGCAAACTTTCCATCATGTGAGTGCCACCATCAGAAAGTTATATGAAAAAGAGTCATGGGATTTACAAATCACAATTCCACAAAAATATTTTTCAGCGTTCAAGAAAGCCAATTAAATGCTAGAAAGTATTAAGAAAAAACTTATGTAGAAAAAATTGTCAATATGTGAAAATGCCATGCACTTGAATCTTACCTCCTGCCTTCTGTTTTGGTCCTGCAATAACAAATGAATGTGAAGCCTGAACATACACAAGAGACAATCAGATTGAGTGGCTCTCATTTGAGATTACAAAATATTCTTGGAAAAAGCTTCATCATCTCACATTTTGAAAACATGGAACATATAATCGGTGCTACAAGGTTATAAATTGAACTCCTGACTTCAACTTGATGAGCTGAATCAACAGATATAAAATCTTGAAATAAGAGTTTGTTCAGCATCAACCAGAATTCCTAAAAGCAATAATTCTAAGTTTTCAGCAACTTTATCCTCAGTTCAGTACACTTGACACTTACAGATAATTCATATATATATATATAT
>VZRZ01000669.1:582624-602007 GCA_013398175.1 Climacteris rufus
ATATAAATTTACAGACACATTTCATTCCAAGTACTTTAAATGTTCCCTAACTACTAGAGTCAAATGAAACATCTACATTTGTAAAAAAAAAATACAAGATAATGCATAACTAATTGCTTTCAAGCTCTTGGTACAATGTAAAACACATGTAATTAAAAATTCTCCACCATCAGAAAGTCATATGAAAAGAAGTCAATGGAGTTACAACTGATAATTCTATAGAAATATTTTGCAGTGTTCAAGAAAGTAATTAAATGCTAGAAAGCATTAAGAAAAAATGGTGCAGGAAAAAAACTGTCAATATGTAAACACGCCACATACTTGAATCTTAGCATCTGCATTCAGTTTTGGGCCTACAATAACAAATAAATGTGAAGCATGAACATAAACAAAAGACAACAGGATGAAGTGGCTTCCATCTGAAGAGATGCATGACTAGGATTCATCAGGTGACTAACAGGACACCAAATCCTGAAGAGTGTGCAGATGCCAAATAGGGATAAAACATCAATAATTATTTTTCATAATGCAAAGGCATAAAATGAATTTACCAGGAGGTTGGCTCACAGCAGAGGCAAGTATTCTACTCCCACAGAGTATTTGGCTAAATCTAGAATTTCAGTGCTACAAGACATCTGTAGATGCCAAAAGTTTATGTCAACTGAAAAACAACCAGGCATGGAGATAAATCCAACAAAGGCCATTAGACAGAAAGACAGCACCTCACCCTCGTAAGTTCCCACAGTCAGCAATCACTATGTAATAGTAGTGACAGAAAAAAACACATGGGGGAAGTTGATGTATCTCCCTTTTTGTACACATTTTCTGGGCTTTTAGCATTGCAGTCACTGAATCACTACCTTAAGAAAAGTTAGACGTAAAAACCTCTTAATAACTTGAAATTAAAAAAAAATCTTGATTCCAATAACTGGATGATTTGCATACTAACAATGAAAATAGTTTACTAAATACTGTTTGCACAGGTAAAATTGGTTACAAGAGCTTTTGATGACTAAGGAGAAAGCACCCTAGACCACGCTTTAGCACACTGTAGCTCAAACAGCATGCACTGAGGGCAGGGCCCATAGCACAGTCCTATTTGCAGGTTTTCAGACAAATTTTTTATTACTAAACCTCATATCAAATAAAAGCATTATTGAGAATTTCATTAGTCGAGACACAATGACAGTCTCTTTAGAAATGTGTGTAAAAAACCTTTTCAGCCATGCACATCTATAATCTGAAAGTCTGGTGTGCAAAAAAGTACACAAGTCCCATAATTTTTCACTGCCATCTAATGGCAAAACATCAGCTACAAAAGAAAAAGTGACCTGCAAACATGGAAAGAGCAACAGAGAAGCTTCTTTTTACACTGGTGTGGTCATATTTGTAAAAGATACATAGGTATCTTTATTTATGTACATAGGTAATGTACACAGCTGGAGGGAACCTTAACCATTATAATTACAGCATGGAGAAACATTTCCAGGATTATTTCTTTAATGAAATGTACAATAAAAGACACATCCAATTCCTCAGAAGTGCTTACTCACAAAATTCTAGATATGAAAAGTTTTATTAAGAATTAATGCACTTTGGTTTTGGAAATTAATGGCTGCTTTGCAAATGTGCAAACCAATTTATCTTTGTAAATGTTTGCAGTTTTAAACAAACTTTTTTTCCTGTCTGAACACATTAAACAGTAATAGACATAAATAAACCACTTTCATCAAGTGCCTATAAGAGGAGACTATTATAGCATGCCACTTGCACAGTAAGTCAACACAAGCTACAAAAAGGTGCCTAGTAAGAATTTAAATAGAACTTTATATAAAAATCCCAAAACTAGTAAATACACATTCTTCTGTGATGAAGCTACACATAGCTAGGTTACGCCATACAGTATGTCTGTGGCATTGCTTATAGGAGAAATTTGTATCCTCTTGCTCACTGCATTAGACCATTTCTCCCCACGGATTACAACACCAGGGCAAAAAATTGGTAGTAGTATCTGCTGAAAGTCAAGCAGCACTGACACTGCACCACACTGAGATGCTGCTGGGGGCTCAGCTCATGCAGTCTACTGTGAGTTCAACTTGCTTTAATGAAGGACTCCATATCCTATTATCTTCACATTCTTACTGGAACTGTTTGTTATGGTTGGGATTTTCTAAAGCCATATCCCAAGAGTTTTAGCATTCAACCTGCTTGCAAAGTTGAGGGATTTGGTTTATGTGGTACTTGTTAGAACTTGTCAGTCAGCCCTGAAAACTTGAGTAGAAGCAAGACAAAAAAGTCAGCTTTACCTATTGAGTTTTTGGGCTGTACATTTATGACATCTAATACTTACCTGATAAAACCCAAGCAAACAATGCAACAATTCTTTATGTTTTCATAAAAGGTTTCTAAGAGCAATGTTGATATTCTGTCTCTGTGTGACAGCATGCAGCAAATTCTTTACTTCATAGAACAGATGAACTAGGGAGAAGTCATGTTTACAGCAGTCCAAGAAGTATTCTGCAATTGCTGGAAACTCTCAATTCTTCCAGTATAGGATAACTAATACAGTGTGGCAGGATTATGCTCCTTGCTGGACAAGCTGAGCATCTGATGGCTGCAAACCTTCATTGGAAAGAGAGATCTTACAATGCCCTGTGAAGCAGCCTGACTCGTATCTTACAGCACTAAAGACTGTTTTGTCATCACCGATCACCACTTGTTCGCAGTAAAAGAGGAAAGAATCAGTTCCAATCAATTTAAAGAAGAAAAAAGGAAAATAACATAATATTGTTTTAAAATAGTATTTCACTGTGTTAATTAACACTATTCACAAATTCAAGTCTGAAAAAATAGCTACTATTCAACAGCACATCCACTTATGTTCCATTTCTGCAGGTATTGCCTTGAAAAATAATTGTGTTCCTTTTTTCTACTTTTCTTGAAGCTCTGAGAAGAAATCATAGCTACAATGGATACATTACCTCATATGCCTTCCGCTTCATTTCCTTGCATAATGCATCACATTCCAGTGAAACTTGGCCTTCTTGTATCTTGCTGCACTGTACTTCCTGTTAAGTATAATTTGTCTTTTAAAATCATTTCCCTATGTAAGATTTTAGTTATGTCAACTTCTTTATGAAAATAATAAAACCTTTTTATTTAGTAAAACATTGGTTTTACAAGTAAAATAAAGCTAATGATTGAATGTTATTTGAACCTGTAATTATGTATGAAATTGTCATTTTCTCTTTTCCTTCTTTCTAATAAGCTAAGGTGAAAGGAATAAATCAGCAGTCCAATTTAATTTTTCTCCCCTTCTCCTCTTTTCTCACTTGCTTGCCCTACACAAGTAAGATAAACTTGTGAGCCTCTGGCAGAAAGAGTTCGAACATTCAGAGTCTCAGTAATTTCTTATACATTCTCTTAACCGGCTCAGATTACAGGGCAAGATCTGGTCATGGAGGGGAAACAAGTAATTCTCACTCTTTCTCTCATACTTTCTCCCATTCTCCTAGTATTGAAGAATTAAAATAAAATTAAAAGTGGTTATCTGTAAGCAGACACTGATCGATTTTAAGCACTTGTTCTGTATATGCCACCTTTTCTCCTGCTGAGCACCCCACCCGCAAGACTACTGAATGCACAAGACATATCTTGGACAAGCTCAGGTCTCTGGGGAACTGCAACCTGCTTGGAAGGCTCACAAGTTAACAGGGTCCAGAAAAATAATGTAAGCACCTTTTCATTTTTTTTTTTCATTAAGACATTATTATTATTTGTCAAGACTTCATACCAATTTCTGTTGTTGCCCTCATAATGGAGTATAGCTATTGTTATAGCTCATATAACAAATAAACTTGTTATATTACTTTGTCTTTATCTTTGTTAGAAGCTGATCAGCAAGTATGCTGATGCCCATACTTGCTTTTAGGTTTGCAGGGAACCTTAACTGATTACATTAGTTTAGGTTTCACAACATCTGTGCTAATTACAACTTAGATAAATTTTCCCAGTAGCATCATAAAAATCTAATTTTTATTCTGAAATCCCTCCAGGTCATCTGAGTATTCTTCCCACAAAACTACAAAAATTTAAGTGTGCATAAGGATAAAGCTATTGTAAGTCAGGCAGCTAACATATGTTAGAATTAACAAAATTTTATATTCTCCAATGAATCTTCAGCCGATGTGAATTTTTATAGCTCTACTATAGTAACTGGCCCTCTTCTAATCTGCAGCATCCACACAATCCATCCCTAAAAGCCCAGGAACATGCAAAGAATATACATCCTTCAAAAACTGCAACTTAGAAATTTACCTTTTTCAGTCTCTTACAGAGACATCGGAGTTTAACCTTCTGGCTGCAGTTCAGGGGACAGCTACCTGAATGGCAAATCTCTTTACACCGGTGACCACAGGGCAACTGTAAAGAACAAAACACACAAATAAAACTCTCACACCAATAAAACATTGTAGAATTACAAAGAATCTATGAATTGGTTTTATTTCAGACATAGCAGTTTAACAGAAAACTCATTCAGTTAATTAGTCTTTTCACCTATGAAATAACTGATTTTTCCTTTCTTTTCTTTTTTTTTTTGGTTTGTTATTTACTGTTTTTCAGTTCCTGTAGGTTGATTTCTCTTTTATTGGCACAGCTTGATTAGAAGATGATTCTTGCTTTCACATGTTTCAAGAACAGTCATTTTCACAGTAATGTACATAACAATCACCCCAGCTATCTGTATGCTGGGGGAATACAAATGGCTAAGGTAAAAAGGCCTGAAAACCGAAATTAAGTGTACTGCTTGTAGAGTAGACAGAGTAATAAGAAAGAGGAAAGAATCAGAAGCAGAGATACCGAAGAAATTTTGCATGCAAGAATCATCTGAACCATACAGAAGTCAAATATAGGTCACCAAAATTTTTATCATGTCCAAAATAATTTCACAAAATCCTGTATTTCTGCATTTGGCAGATTATCCCATTTCTGTCATCTGAAAGATACTTTTTTTTTACTGCCAGTGCAATTTTTAACACTTACAAAGAAAATACTATCATTTACTGTGTTAAGAACTGAGTTACTAATTTAAATATGCTGACTGATAAGAATGTAGTAGTGCACCCAGCATTATATTAGATAAAATACATCAAGAAAGTAAACACTTTTTTTTCATTGTTAAGAACTTGACTGAAAACATCTTTTGCTCATACACATGCCCATAAGAAGCCTTCACAATAACAATTTTTCATTTTCAATTACATAACCCAATACTGTTAATAACTCAAGGTGGAATCTCACAGAAGACATCTAAGCAATTTACTTACAGAGATCTTTAAATCCCCAAACTATTTAAAACAGTATTACACAGTGTTCTTTATTAAAAGTGAAAATTCACCTCTTCACTGTCATCAAAAGATTAACACAACTTGGAAAATGCTCTAAGACATACAATTTTAAGATAATTTTTTTCACGTTTATTAAAAATTTGAAATGTATACATACTACATCACTTCATCCACAAGAACAAGAATACTAAGTAATTATCAAACCCAGGTGGGTACTTTGTTTAGTAAACCTGGATTCTCAAAAGTCCATTGGAACTGGCTCAATACCTGAGCTAGTATGATCAACACATACCTAAACAGAACACAAAACTCTCTGACTAAAAATTATGGAACAGACATACATGTTCTCATGTCCATGACAGCCACAAACTATTATTACACTGATAGATACTGCGTGGTTTCAGCTCAGTTTTTTAGTTACCATTTCAGCACATTTGTACTAGGACTAGAAGGAACCTTTAAGTCACCATGTTCAGTCCTGAAATCCACTTCTCCTACAGGCAGGTACCCTCCTATGATCCTTCCAGGACTGGATGCAGGCTTACCGTGAGAACAGTCCCCCATTCTGACCCTACTCTACCATGTCGCTAAGGAGGCTGCTCCAGGAGCTCACTACAAGATGCAAGAGTTGTTCTGAGGTTCCTACATTTGTTCTAGCCAGTCTAAGCCTCAGTTCTTATCCTCATACTGAAGTATTTGTCTTTTCTTAAAAGGCTCTTTATTACCAGAGTATTCCCTTCGTTGAATTTCAACCATCATAAATCAATGCTTCTTGAATACACAGCTAGAACTGAACATAATATTTCAAATGACATCTCAGTGGGAAGACCTTTGTACAATGCCTTAATTGCACCTCATTCCTTGTAGAGTATCTTCCCCAAAACATCTTCAGCTCTCATTTTCATTTCTCTCCAGCTAATCATGCCGTGAAAATAAGAATTTCTGCTGTTTCCTGGGAGCTTATTATTAACTTCACATGCATGATCTTACTGGGGGGTTTTTTCTGTATTTAATAACATGCCTCAAATACATGTGTTCTACAGATGCACTTCCTCAATTCTCACATACTGAAAACACCCCACAACTTTTCATCAGAAAATTCCAGTGTTTTTGGTGCCAAGATCATTACAGAAAACAATGCAAAGTCAAGTGTCAGTTCAGTCCTTGGGAAATCTTCCTTATTGTTAGTATCTCTTGCTACAACTTTTTCCTTAGTTTTGTTGTTGTTTTGGGGGGAGGTTATGTGGTTTTTTTCAAAAGATAATCAAATACAGGCAGTTTTTTTCTTTAGCCACCTTCATCCTTTTATTAACCCTCTCCTATATCTGAACTACATATTCACTATGTAGCATTGTCTCACTTGCTCTGCTGAAGCCTTATGCAGCAGATCTCATCTATTCATTTTATCTAGAGGGGAAAAATGCATAAATTGGTCACTTTATCAAAGAAGAAACTCAGTCTTTTTCAGGCACAACTGATCATCAGCAAATATTTTTCCCTGAAATACAATATTCTTTTGCCTCATTTTGAAAATATGAGGGGAGAAGCTTGTCTTTTAGCCTTGTATGCTACTGAGGTCAGACTACCAACCACCCATGGAGTCTAATGGCCAAGTCTCCTCATAAATGACCACAATCTTTGCAAAACCAATTTGCTACATGAACAGTGTGCAGTAGGAGGGCCCGTCCCCTGGCTCCCTATGCAAGAGTATCATACACAATAACTCAATCTAGTCTCACCTGCAAGTCATCTCCTGCTGGCCAGAACAAGCCATAGGTAGAACTACTGCTTTCAGCTCACTCTTCCATAGTAATTAGGCACATTTTTCTTAATAGTGTCAAAGCCCAGTCATGTCATAAATGACAGGTCTGAACTGGAAATTCAAGACTAACCCTCACCTCGACCTCTAGGTGCTACTGCAATAAAATTCTTATATTAGACACCGTTAGACCAAAATCTGCATAGCACAGGAGTATGTTTAATCCAATACTGAAAAGCAAATGCACACATTCTCTGCATAGACCTACACGGTTCACAGAGATGCAGGGCAAGAAAAAAGCTAGCAGGGAAACTTTCTTCTTACTCCCTCCACTGCAAAACCAACACTAAAAAATATCAAGAGAAGCTGTGAAATGAGTGGCAAAACCACATTTCCCCATCATCTCAGGAAACAAATGCAATCATTCTGCTGCCTCTGCTGGACAAAAGGTGTAACAGGAACGGGGTTATTTTTCCTTCTTTTTAAGTGTCCATGCTTAACTACTTGGTGCTAAAATAGAAAGTGTGTGCCCTTTTAGATCCTTTTCTACCATACAAGATCTCATCAATAGCTTGTGGTCTAAATCCCAAATTGAACAGCCTTATGTTTGATATGGCAAGGTCATTAAAAGAAGGTATTTAATCCACAGCTCTGAAAAAAAAACAAAAAATATCCTACAAAATTTTTTCCCCATAGGCAATGCATTTAAATCTTAACATTATACCTGATAAAACCCATCATTATGGAGGCTTAGGTGAACTCCAACAGAAGGTAATAAACACAACTGTCGCAGTAACGACACGAAAGAAGGAGACAGAAACCTCTGGAGAGTGAAGGAACAAGTTCTCTGGGCTTCCCTGCCCATCTTTATTATATATGTGCCTTATAAATCACTGTGTATTGGAGGAGACAAAGGGCCTCCCCTCAATCACACTGGTCAAAGGAAATGTCCATCAAACTTCTGTGTCCAGGAGAAAGGAATGTAAATAAAAAGATACCATTACAATAACATGGCTATGTTTACAAAGAATGTCTGAAAAACTAGTTATGAAAGAATGATAACATCCAGAACTGCAAAAGTCAGGGCAACACACAACCTTTTCATCTCTGATTAATACATATCTGATAACAAAGAAAACAGCCTATTACTAAAGAAAACAGCACTTTTGAGCAGTAATCCCAAAGGCTAAGTACAAAAAAGAATTTTACCACTTCCAAAGACAAAATTAAATTTTTGCAATCCATATACATTTGCAATGTGTGTTTACAGAATTAAATTTTACTTCCAGAATGCTTAATTAATTTATGCATTAAAAAGCCAAAAAATATATGCATACTTTTAAAATATATAGAATCATAGAACTGTTAAGGTTGCAAAAGCCTTCTAAGATCACTGGATCCCTTAAGTTAACCACTAAACCATGTCCACAAGTGCCACAACGACACGTATCTGTGAACACTTCCAGGGATGGTGATTCCATTTTCCATTTCCCTGGGCACCCTAGTCCAACACTTGAACATCCATGAAGACATTTTTCCCGATACCCAATCTGATATCCAATCTAAACCTCCACTGGCATTTCCAATTCGAGGCCATTTCCTCTTGTACTGTCACTTGGGTGAAGAGACCAATCTGCCTACACCCTCCTTTCAGGCAGTTGTAGCGGGCAACCAGGTCCCTCCTGAGCCTCCTTTTCTCCAGTCTAAACACCCCCAGCTCCCTCAGCTGCTCCTCACAGGACTCGTGCTCCAAACCCTTCACCAGCTCCGTTGCCCTTCTCTGGACTCGCTCCAGCACCTCAATGTCCTTCCTGAACTGTGTGGCCCAAAAACTGAACACAGAGTTTGGGGTGTGGCCTCGCCAGTGCTGAATACAGGGTGAAAAATAACATTGTCTCTATTGCACTATCATATTAAAATAAATTTATCATAATGGGATCTTGTATTTCACTTCATGATAATAGCAGAGTGCGCAGTAAAAGTACAAAGTATGGCTATTTTGTCAAAAAACACTAACCACATGGAATAAAGTGTTAAATACAGATTCACAAATACTGACAGGAATAGACAAACAATGAAAACTGACAGACTTACATTTTTTATGTAAGAATTGTCTCAAAACGTCTACAAGCATGACCATAAGAATTTAATCACCCCGATTAAGGAAAAAAAAAAAGTTAAATTTCCTTCAACAGGATATCTTGTTATTGTTACCAAACAAGAGAATTAACTTTTTAATTAAAGTATCTCATCTAACAGCTGTGGCAGTATTAAAGACACTGCTTCTCCCTAAAGCAGAAAGGAAATGTAAGCTGTATTATAATGCTATAAGTCACTGTTTTAGTTTTATACTGCCATAGCCAAAACAAAAGCATGAAACCTTTCACGTTTTTTCGAGTTTCAGTAACATTTTTTCAAAGGACCAGATGCTATAACTGGTTTTCTTTATCCCCAAATGTACCATGGCACCTGTAAATCAAATATGGTAGCATACTATCTACTGCAATTTCCATTAATCAAAAGCATCTCAAAACGACAACTGCAGTAAAACACTGTATTCTACTGAATCTAAGTTGCACTATGGTAAGCTTGGAGTGGTATTGCACACTGATTTCCAGCAAACACCAACTTCATTGAGCTCTGCTAATGGCCCGTTGTCATCTTCTGATATTGAAAAACAAAATTCTCATGAAACACTGATTTGAAATGTACTTGAGGCTTCCAGAACTACACACAAAAACACTTCCAAATTAGTTTTGCGCAGACATATTAGATTTGCAAACTTTAAATGCTCTAAATTCAGTAGTCTTATCCATCTTATCTGTGGCCAAATTGCTGTAAGTTCTTGTCTCATGAGACAAAAAACTTACAAACACCAAAATGGGCTTGATCTGAGGAGAGGTGATGGTAGGAGTGGCAGGGTAACGTCTGTTAAGGTTACTCCTTCAAATTGTCTTTATCAGTGATTCCTTTAAAAGAGACCTATCAGTATAACTTGCATTACGATACAGATAGTTAATTTTCTCAAAGTTGCAGACATATGTTTTATTTATAAAACAGAAACAGACAAAACATCCCTAGCACTGTTCCATATTCAGAGAAATGGGTAGACATTTTTTAGACAAAAAAAATTATTAAAACCCCATACAGTACACATGTAGTTACCAAAGTAAGATCTGAAGAAAGTAGGATGAACTGTTAACACAAAGGAACTACTCGAAGCAGGGAGGTACTAATGACTTCTGTGTTTCAGAAAGAGAAACAGAACTGTCTTAAGAAAGACAGTAAGAGCTAGAACTAGAATCATAGGAAAGGCAGAACATGCATTTTTTCATCATCAATTATACTAAAACAATTCTCTGGATAGCAGAAGCTGCAGAAAACCTTATCTTTCAAATAAGGTAAGAGAGTAAGAAAAATAAGAATTTTAGAATTAAGTTCAAGCTTTATAAAACTCTGTAGAATCTGTTGTCCTATGCTTTCTTTCACATCCCACCAAGTAAAGTAAAAAAATGTATCATCTGTGGAACAGGGCAATTCTGAACTGCAAGTTAGAGTTTAGGACCTCTACAAGGTGGATTTTAAATCCCAGACTAAGTCTGGGGAATATATTCAGAAAAATCACAATAGTCACATTAATCAAAGATGAGCTACAGGGAAAAACTTATTTGAAGAAAAGCAGAAGTACAGAACACATATAGGTCATTATAAGAGATTATAAGCACTCCTGAAAATACAGAGAAGGAAGTCGTAAAGCAAAAAAACCCAAAGTTACAGAGAGGGACATGAAAGGACAAAATTAAGAGATAAATGGACAATGAAATAATATCCCAAAGTGTTCCCCCACCAGGAAGAGAGCTTTCAGACATCCAGATGACAAAATTGTGACAGACACATTCATTTACAGAAAAAAATACATCAGACAGTCATCCACAAGGGCAAAAAGCAGAAGACAGAAGTACGTACAGAGCACAGCCTTCCTGTTGGGGTTAACACAATCTTGTCTGAAAAGGAGAGGAACAGAAACCACTCGGAAAGCAGCAGGAATCTTGTGAATTTTTGCATTTACTCAAAACCAAACATAGTTTTCTAATAAAGACAAGGATTCAAATTTGAAATTTCTGACACTGGACAATAATGAAATTTCTGCTTTTCCCCTTCACACATTTTCTAACCCTACAGTGGGAAATGGAGTAAAGAAAGAGCTGTCACTCTCACCACAATTAATAACAACTAAGGAACAGACATAAAATAGTAAGTGATGCATGGATTTCTGAAAGCACACAAGCAGCACATAACTGCAGCACTGGGAGGGACAAGGACAAAGTCATTTGGCCCACCCCTCATGCCCAGTTGTGGGTAACACTGCTGTAAGAGAAAACCTGAAACATATCTAAGCTGCTACTGATGAAACTTTGGTAGCTTCTCCAACCAGTTCCAGCCCTGTTCCACAAATTTTATTACTCAAACATAGTATTCAACAGAATACTATGATTCTTTACTGATGCTATTGGCTCATAGTCTAAGCAACATGCAGTAAGGATATTATTGTTCTTGACATCAACCCTTTAAATGTACCCAGATACCGTACAGAGACTAACTAGCTTGTCTACTATTTTACACGACTTTACATATATTTTACTAACACACCAAGGCATTATTAGCTCATCTCATTTATTAAGTATAAAATCCCTTAGTCCCCAAACTGTTGCACAGATAAGGATTACTAAACCTGCACGAATAGCAAGCATAAATCTCAGCACCTTTCCTAAACAATCCTAGTATTTTTGAGATGTAAATTAATGAACAGTTTTTAACCATGTCAGAGGATATACTCTTCCACATTCAACCTCATCTGCATGCTTAAACATTCAAGTCATTACTGCCTTGGAGACAAACCTCTGTTCCTTTAATATAACCCTTCCAGTCAACAGCAATACAATAATAAATGCCCTTGAAGTACAGTTCACTAACCACCTGCACATCTAACATTCAGCATGTTCATTCAGAATAAGCTTCTCTAGTTTGCTTGGCCTATATTCACAAAATTCCACACACCCATCAAATCAAGTATTTCTTTGTTAATATGGCTTACCTCTTTTGGACACTGATTTTTGCAGGAAGTAAGAAGCTCCTTTTCTTTTAAATCAGCACATGTTAGTTTTCTGTAAAAGGAAAGATGTATTTGTGTTAAAACAAAAAAAATCCAATTTAAAACCAACAAAAGTCAATACAATCAGGGGTATATTTTCAGTATATCTCACTGTAAAGAAAAGTGGACTAATTTGTCTACATCCTGTGGGACTAATATAAACTACCCTGTTTTACAGAAAAACCCACATGAATTTAGAGGACTTGAGGTACTTTAAAGGAAATTAACAAAGAAAAACATACTTGCATATGATTAGTATTTTCAGAACAATCCGCAAGTTCCATCTTTTACTTTGTAAAGTCTATCTTACCCTCTATTCACACACACACAAATGATTAAAAAGGTATACAAATTATTATTAAGCAATTTTTCAATTAAAACAGCTAGAAATTGAAGAACATTAATTGCAAAGACAAAGACCTTTTACACTAACTACATTAATTACAATAATTGCATAAAATTCTTTACATACTCTAAAAGAAGCACATATAGAACAAATATTATATAGATTACTAGATATTTCCATAATTCAAATTATTCTCTGTATTATAAAAACATAATAAAAATAATTTCTGTTCATGAGACTCCATGCATTTATAGTAATTTTAGCAGTCATACCAAATAAAACACTGGCAAAATTTAAATAGAAAAAAACCATTATTTTAGAAATTATAATCTTCAAGAGAAATTTTATAAATTGCTGTAAGAATAGCTCCCATCCCCAGACATTTCAAATTACTTCCAGTTAATAGCATTCAAATGAAAAGCTGGGTTGTGTTCTGATACTTACAAGCATTCAATATACAGTACTGATAGTTTGCAGTGACACTTTATTTTAAGCATCTGAAGACACGATGGGCAATCCCCAGGATGACAGGGCAAAACACACCGGTGAGGACAGCCAGATGGCCGGGGCTTGGCACACTCCTCTTCACACTGTGAACATTCTGGACCTGCCTAACAAAATTAAAACAAAGTACTAAAGAAAGTGCCAAACATTTGTTTGTGACATGTCATTAACAATCTTTATAGAGAAGACAGAGTTGGCGCGTTTTTGCAATGGGAATTAAGCTATTCACAAGATATTTCACAAGCAAAACTAATTATTAAAATATGGTTTTTAAGAGAAAAGCAGAAATGACAATGTTTGTCGGTCAAAAAGAATTTTATTTTCCTTCCTGGGCATAAAAGAACCTCTTTAATATTACTGCTTTGGAAAATTACCATTATCCCTGTTAATTTTCTATGGAAAACTGGTAGAAAAAGATGTCATTTCATATTCAAAACTTTTCCCACTCACCATGTTACTGTAATGCTTTAGTCATGACATACTAGTCTCTAATACAGGAGTGAAGGGGTTGGTTTGCTTTATTTTAAGAAACAAACTTTAAGTAATTCCATTTCCAAACATATATGATACTCTGTATAATCTTCCAAAAAGCATTATTAACTTAGGTGTATCCTGGGAGCTGCCTAAGGTGTTGCTTCTACTCCACAGACTACACAAGTCTACAAGAGCTGTGGTATCACTCTCATTCCAGGTGATACCACCATCAGCACAAGGTGATGAACATCAGCACAGCAAGTAAAGCTTCATTTCTACTCATATTCTTAACCACGCATCCAGAACCACAGTCTGCAATCAAATACATCCAGATAGACTGACACGACTTATCAATTAAACTACACAGCACAATCTTTAAGGCCCACTATCACATTCAAATGTTCAGCTTCAAGGAAGTCAGTAAAAGTAAAGCAAATTTATCCAAGAATGAAGCTACACAAAACTTCCCAGAAAGGACTATTCTATGCCAATGATTCACTTTATGCTGTTTAAAATAAGAGCATAAGAACTTTAAGTTTTAATGGTTTTTCCCCAGTCCCCTTTCCTTCTGCTTCTCCAGTTGAACAATTTTTGCTGAAGTTTAAGAAGAAACCTTTGTACAATAATTGTTTACAAAACTTAAATCCCAAAAATTCAAATCTAAGAAAAATAACTGCACCTAAAACCCTTTAGAAAACTGCCATGTAACATTCAACAGTAGGTAAAAGCAAACAGCTGGCCTTTCTGTAACGTTTTTCTAACACAATATGCAGAACAAACTAAAATTCCAGACAGAAAAATCACTACTCAGACATATAAGCCAGAAATTTCATCAGCCCTGACTACATTTAGTCTACCAAAACAACAGAACAAAAGCTCTAAAGGTCAAAGCCAACTTGAGTTCATAAGAATTTAAGAAAATTGAGAAATGAGATTTACCCATACTTTGCAGGTACACAGACTCCCCATTTCTGAGAATGTATTGCCTCATTCAAAAGGGAGCTAGGAATAGTCCTGACTCATTCACATTTTAATTGGCTTTACTGAAGCAGCAGGCAGACAGCCTCTTATAGTCATAACTGGGGATGTTTAACTGTCGCTCTCAGTTGCACTAACAGCCCATACTTCTCAGACAAAATTTCCACAATCATTAACAGATTAATATGTTAGCTACAATGTATAGTTATTAGATGACAACTTCACTTGCAGGATTGGAATCTATAAGGATATTATGCTACTTAAGTTAAATATAACAGCTAGTTACAATACAACATTTATGCTTTGTACACAACTGAATGCTTCTCCATTTTCTAAATGCCCAGAGTGCCCATGCTGCAACTTTTTCTAAAGAAATGCTTAAAAAAAACAAACTTGAGAACTTGTCTTCCTCCAAACCACGACTCTCTCAAACCACAAAACACATATATGTGGCAAATATTTTCCCAGTAGATTTTAAATGCATTTGTATATAGGGACTATCAGTAGCTCCCTTGATCTTGACAGTTACAAAAAATAACTTTAGAAGATACTTCTCAAGGGTGTTAAATAAGGTTCTGGTGAAATCAAAGTAGTGTCTATCAACACAAACCAAAAAGGTATAGAATTTGCAAAAAATCGAATATTGTCTCAGATATATATACATTGGGAGACACGTGCTGTCTCCCAGTGGGATNCTTGTCTCAGATATATAGTCTGAGGAAACAGAGATTAGCTAACTGTCACAGCACCACTGGGAACAGCACACGTGCTGTCTCCCAGTGGGATCTGGAATAGATCCTGTACCTTCCAGTTCCAAATTTTTTATTTTCCAGGTAAAACTGAAGATAATGCATATGTATATAAAATACACAAAAACAAAAGCAAAAAGGAAATTAATCTACCTTCTTTCCATCTGCACTACTGTTCAATTTAGTAACATGATGACATTCTTTCATACAGGTGTGATTCTGACAATCAAGAAGCCGCCCACAAAATCTCTTACATGAGTAGGGATTTGCAGAGTTACATGGTAATGGACTAACCTAAAAGTTAAAAATAAAGAGAGTTAAAAATATAGATGTGCAGGTGGGGTATATATACAGACATTGCACATATGTACTGAGTGTGATACATATATACACAGCACACACAGAGGCACAGAATTATTACAGAGAAAATTTGGTTTTCCATCTTCTTTGTAAAAGAAAAAACACCAGTGAAATTCTATCTGACTTTTTTTATAAGTATAACTTGGGTTCCTGTCCACGTAGCGACGTAACCATACACATTTGTTTTACGCTAATTATAACAGGTAAAAAAGCACACTCCACTCAACAAGCTAACTTTTGCAGCATAGTTTCCTTTTTTTTTTTGAAAGGCTATTATACACTCAAATCCTTTAGTCTGATTTGTTCCATCTTTCCAAATTACACTCATGCCTTCCATTAAAGGTTCCTAAATTGCTTACTATTACTGCAAAGACAGTTGCTTTCACAAGGCTAAACCCTGTGAAACTGTCATCACACACTCAAAATATTTTACAGTTTCAAGAACAAAAAAAACCCACAAGCCAGAAATTCTATAAAGCAAATACATCAAATACAACTCCCATGAGAGGTAAGGAGAAGAAGAAATGGCTCCATAACAGGATAAGTATGTTACATAACAGGACTAGAAGAAGAAAAAGCTCCATAACAGGACTAATGTACGATACATTTGTACTTTCTAATTTGAAGTGAACACTACAGTAACTACAAAGTAACTCTGTAGTACTCTTCAGAGCATCTACTTAGAAGCCATTATTCTTCATTGGTACTGAAATAGAGTGTAAACTTCTAACTAGGTTAACTAGGTTACTTTTTCAAAATTGAATAGTACAAGTCACTCCATATAAAAGGAGCAGAGGAAAATTGGTGTTCCCATTTTCCAACCATTATGTAATGCTCACATGAAAAAAAAGTTTTCTGTGATGCTGTCAAAAAAATTGATTTTTTTCTTAATTTCATGATCTCTTCACAGAGAAAAACAAACTATTTTTGATGTTATTACACAAGAGGCTAATGTGACATAACTTGGTTTGACTAGACTACGGTGTGATTTTATGTTGCAACTGCAGTTGACTGAACAGCTTTGAAGGGTATTCCTTCCTTTTCTCTTTCCAACTCTACAATCCTCATTGCATGCTTCTACTACTTACCTTGAACAAGTCCTACCACATATCTCTCTTTACAGCAAGGCAATTCATATAATCAAAATGGAAGAACAGGAATTAATAGAAAAAAAGCTGCTTGTCTTTTGTCAGTGGCTTGGTCATACAAACAGGTGAACACTGGAACTGAAACAAGCGAAGAGAGGACAGCCCCACAGGCCAGAGTGAGCGACAGACTCCCTTCAGCACTGTTCCTGTTGATTTCCTTCAATCACACAAAGTATGATTTAAATCCACTTGCCTATATAAAATGTTTTCTGGGCTTCACCCAAAACATCTACTCCACATCAAGTCACTGCAAAATCCAACTCATTCACAAGACTTCTGAACTCCCCTCCTGAACTCCTGACTCACCAAGACTGAACATGACTCTATGGCAGGCTGAACACCAAGCATGGCACACACAGGAGAAAACCTTGAGGCTATCACATATAACCAATTTCATGTACCTATGTCAGAGCTAAAGGTAATGCTGGCTAAAGCACTAAAACAACCACAGCAAGTAGCCTGAATACCTGGTTCCTACTGCCACTTGCAAACATCCTACTCAGTTTCTTTTGGATGTTTCTGGTGATCAAAGGAGGAAAAGCCAGCCAGCAGCAGGCCTAATAAAATGGGGGTCTGAAGCAGAGAGTAGTATATCCAGCATGTACACACCAATCGCCAAAGCTTTTAATGCTCGATATCCTACTCCTTCACATCCTTCTCCATGTCCCTCCTCAAAGCACAAGATCCTTTCAATAGCAATGTATGTAGTCAAAGGATGTTGAAAGATAAAAGAATGAAAGAAAAAATGTATTAAACATTACAATCTGCCCACTTCTCTACCTTACCTTGCTTACCCATTGCCACTCATAGTTTTTTTGTGACTACTGGTTCTGCTGTGGCTCAGGTAGCGACACAAGATCAGGGCAATAACAGCAATTAGCTCTAGGGCTGCACTGTTCCATAATGCTCACAAGACTCCATTTTACAAGGAGTTAGTCTGCCACCACATAAGGACACAACCAGTAGCTCCAGTCAGAGCCAAGCACTTAGGCAGAAGTGGAGTACACTTCTCAAGCACACAGATGAGAGGCACTGTTAAACAAAGCCAGAGGCAGTGAAGCACACAAGCCAGCCAGGCAACAATGGCAGCTTCCAGCTGGCTGACTGGAGGGGACATCCCAGCTCTCTGGCTGCATCCAGCACAGTTTCGGCTTGAGCTCAATAAAAGATAAGACAGCCTTCTCAAATCAATTGACATTGTAGCCAAAAATTGAAATTTCAATTCTTTTAAACCTTCGCTATATTTTTTCTCCATTTCTTGACAGGTCATTCTGTTGTGGATCTAAGTAATAAATCCAAAGGATAAAGTGAAGTTTTACTTTCTGCAGTTGCAATATATTTCTGAAATGGCTAAATGGGGGTTGGAACTCTTGCAACAAAGAAAAATATCAAAGTAGCCACAAACTCCAGGAGGCTGATTAGATGAAGAATGTAGAAGGCAGATGAGAGTCATAAGTATTTTATGAAAGCTGAATGGAAAAAAAATAAAAAGAAAATAAGAAGGCATCATTTGCAGACCACAGAACAAGGAAAGGAGGGAAAGGATAAAAGGACATGACAACTTTCAGAAGCTTTCCAGGAAATCTCCCAAATGCACAAAAGCAATTAGCAGATACATCAATTGGAATATGAAAATAAAAATAAACAAGGCAAGGAAATTTTGGAAACCTTTATAAGGTATTTAGCCATAAAAATGAGTCTCATTGAGTTTTCCATAAATTTTTACCTACAGGCAGAGTAATGATCTTCCTCCTATAAACAAACCAGAACTAAAAAAACCCACTCAGAATAATAAAACATAGCATTAAATTCCTACCAAAAGAAAAAAAAAAAACCCACTCAAGAAGAAAGCGAGTTCCATGATATACCCAAAAACAGAAAGCTTGACACTACAGTATATTTAAAATACTCATCAAGCAAACGAAACCAGAGCACTTTCCTTTCTCTAGAACACTTCATGAAATGAAGCAACTACGAGACAGCAGTAGACAGCAGATAAATTGACGTCATAGTCAGGAAAGATTTCCTTCTTTGTCCTCATTTACCTTGTAGCAGCTTTAATTAATGTTTCCCATAAAAAGAGATATAGAATAATTTGATTTTAAAAGCTTTAAAAGAGCATATGTGTACTAGTGCTATAAAATTCCAATGCATACAACAGTTTAAAAAAAGGTAAAACATCAAGATTTCCTTTTGGGATGGCACCAACAGCTGATAGGTGATTTTTCTGACATATAACCTGAAACAAAATTGAAAGCTACCTTTAAGAACCTATAAATCAAAGAATGAATAGTTATTTTTCTAAATACATGTAAGATTATTTAAGAGAAGGCTGTATACCTCAGCTAAAAGAAATCTTCTTTTAGCTTAAACATCATGTAGAATCATACTCTACCAAGCACAGATTTTATACAATTACATAGTCAGAAAAACAGTTGTAAGTCTGTTGTTTCTAGTGATAAATTGCTTGTTCCCAATGCCAGGACATGTATGAGCTCAAACTAAATCAATCCCTTAAAAATACTTTCTAAACTGAATACCAAAATGAAACTAAAAAAAAAAAAA
>VZRZ01000669.1:602035-621892 GCA_013398175.1 Climacteris rufus
AAAAAAAAAAAAAAAACCACCCCCCACATAAAAAACCTCAACAAAATAACCAACTCCAATACCTACACAAATTAAAATTACTGTCTAAATATAAAAAATTGCTTTTTATACAATTCCTAAAGTGCTTGCTTTTATTCTATTCTACACACTCTCAGCAGGCATCCTGATAAAATACAAGAACACTATAGCTGGTGTCATTCCTGGTTTTTTTCTTTTTATATCTCTTCCATTATATGAGGTATAACAACAGTCCAACATAAGTAGCAACACAGTAACACAGTAATGAGAACCTACACACAGAAAAACTCTGCTTAAGAAAATTGCTACTTCTGGCACTTGTGAACAGTTTGCATTTCCCAATGAAAATGCCCTCAGGGGCTGGAAACTACTAAAGGAGGGAAACATTCATAAAGACATACAATTGTTTGTTCTTGTTAACTAAAGTAAGTTCACATGAGTTGAGATTATTTGTTAAGAAACAATGTGGCTGTAAAACACTGAACAGACAAGTTGTCTTTTTTCTTTCTAGAGATCTCAGAACAACACAAAAATGTACAACGAGCACAAAAGACACTGCAAATAAAATACACTTCCCACACACGTTAACCAATCATTCTTTTCCTTGACTTTCCTCCTTAATTTCAAGGATTAAGAGACTTCGTTCCACTCCAGGAACTTCAGCAGGAAGGCAGCACCGCCCCCTGCTGGCTGAGAGAAGTCATATTTCATCTAGAGTACCATCTAGAGCAGCATCAAAAAATCTAAACAATTGAAGTCAGGTATAGACTCCCAGCGATTTGTCCTTATTTTCAACACTAATCCATAAAGAAAACATGACCCAAAGCCACTGAATGATTCTGCTAAGACTACTATGCAACAGAAAATGAAGTATTTTTTTAATTATTCTAAAGCAAGTAGTAATAAATACATAGTAATTGTTACTGTTTTCTCTAGTAAGAGTAGTGATACAGTCCTTCTGTTATGGGGAAGGACATAAACTTCACAACCATGTACACCTGAAGGACCAAATCCTTTCATATTGTCTAGATCAAGTTATATATTGGGTCTATTGACCACAGCTTGCATTTTGTTTATACATACATTCATGAAAGTTAGGGTGATATTTGATATGTCCTATCAAAAACCATGTCACTGACTCAACAAAAAATTGGCTAATACACAGGAGAGTTTTACTGTGGAAAAACAAAACAAACCCCATCTGTTTCAACAACAAACAGATATGAACTGATGTTCTTTACGTCTATTTTCAGGGCACATTTTTCTTCAGCAACCAGCAAACTGCAAAGTAGCTCCATGGAAGCTGCATTCAGAGCCTGCATGGGTTAATGAATGTGCTGCACAAAAAGACTGTGGATACATGAACGTTGGTAACAACATTTGAAGGTGTTGCCACAACATAATCAAGCCACCATTACAACACATACCAAGTCATTATTAAAGGTCAAAAAAAAAACATCAGTATTTTTGTATTTAGTGTTTTCTAGAATTTTTTACTAGCTTAAAATGATCCTGAGTTTTTTTATAATATTGTTATTCAGGCTTTGACAGTAAATTTATGCCAGACATAAGCCATATTAGCAATAGCTTTTTTCAAATTAGTTTAGCAATCATCTTTTAAAACCAAGAAAAATTATTTTACCTTAAATTTCATAACTTTTAGAAACTATTGTGAATAACAATGATAGAAATTTAAGCATCAATAAGATTTTCTTCTTATGTAAGCCAAAACAGACAGTGACTTCATCTAAAACTAGAGAAGGCTACACACCAAAAAGACAAGCTAGTAAGTAACATTTAAAAAGTTTCTGCTATACTGTCTGATTTCATCCATGTGTGCTTAGATCCAGGTCACATGAGAATTTTCCTGTATGGCATAATGTTCCTTATCCTTTTCAAATATACACAGCAGTTTACAGAACTCAGGAAAGTGTGTGACAGAGAGAATATAGTAACTATAGAATGAGGGGGGGAAAAAGCAGAAAAATATAATAATCAGACCACCAAAAACATTTAAACAACTGCAAGAAAACACAAATAGCTACATAAATAACGAGTTTGAATTTCTGTTCAAGAATTCTACAAAGTCAAGCAGTTATATAACGTTCAGAAAGGAACTAAAATACCTTTGGATATGCAAAATCTTCCATTAAGTTACTTCATTGATATAAAAATGTATATACTAGTATTTCTTTTTAATGATTTTTGTTTTGCAGACTGACAAAATGAGATATTTGCAATATTTCACTTGATAAGTTTCCATGACTCACCTCATGCTGTCCAAGACACTCCCTGTTAGAGAAAAAAAATTAGAGATTTAGAAAATACATATTTGTTTAGGGCACTTAAAACAGTGACAGTCTTTTTCACACAAAAATCAATGCAATCTATTTTTAGAAAGTGCAAACTAAGAGAAAATCATCCATCTATGCAGCTCAATGCCCCTCCTTTTCAACAGTTCTGAACTGCTATGTTTTATAACAAAAATCTCAAAATCTGTTTCACATGCAAATTACTTGTAGATGTGTATTAAATAACCTGCTTTGCTTACAAATATCATCTTGTCCCTACTAGTACACTGCATCATATTTTTCAATTATTTCAGAGAACTGTCTAGTCTACTCTTATGTTTACAGTTTTCTCCTCTTTAGAGTGGTTTACTGTTCCTAAGTAAGTAAAATCTGTACTTGGATCAGAACTGTGAAGGTATTAAACAGTGACTCATTCAAACACTGAAATCAATCAAGTTATTTTGGTATGTTTTTCTTTTTACCTCTCATTTCATGTCTGTCATCTCCTTGATTTCTCTACAAAAATCTTGCAAGGGAGAGTAATGAAATCATGAATATTCATGCTAAAATATGTGTAAATCGATTCCTAAAAATTTCTATAAGAGTGGTCTTTCTAAAAAAATATCCCTGATAACTTCTCTGACACAAAACAAGTAACAAGAGCTACAGATGATGTTTAGGACACCAGGATACTAACAAGAGCAATCAGTTATGTCATGTAAGAACCAGCAGGAGCCTGTTCTTCACTCCACACAGCTCAACGACCTTATATCCACAATAATCTTCCTATATCCAGCTAATCTGGCTTCTAGTAAGTCTGCATTCCATTGCAGCACACTTCTGTTCCACAACAAGGGTAAACTGCTCAACCAGTCTGATTGTCCTCTGCCCTGTAACTGGATCTGTAGATGAGGAATTCCCTATGGCAAACTTGCATTCAAGTTGAGCTATAATGGTGTCAGATGAACTACCAGACACATTAAAAACTAGCAGGATCACTGTGCTCAAATTGTAGTAGCTAATTTTTGTATACTGCTTGGACAGCAGATACACATGCAATTCTTCAGACTGGGACCACCTATCTTGTTTAATTATTTTTTCCCCAGTAACTTGGAAGAGACAAAATGCACCAATTTAGCAGATAATGCTAAAGGACAGTACAGTCAACACATTCAAGGGCCGGGGTGCTATTCAGCATCCAGACAGACTGAAGGTACAGCCAGAGAGGAATTTCATGAAATTCAAGAGAGAAAGGATGTCCTGCATCTGTGAATGACTAAATCCCAGCAATACAGCAGGCTACAGGCTAGGGCTATAATAGTAGTAGCTTTAAGGGGAAGCTACCAAGGTGATGCAGCCAGGCTCCTTACTGAGGTTCATAGCAGGCATGCAGAAGACAACAATCATACTCCTAAACAAGGAAGATTCTGAGTAGAATTGATGTACTCAGGGGGTTTTAAGGTCCAGTTGGACAAAGCCAGAGAAAATTGCCCTGAATTCAAGGTTGATCTGCTTTTAGCAGGTGGCTGGACTAGGTGACCCCACCTCAAGGTAACTTCCAGCCTCAACAGTTCTGCAAAATTAGCAAACAGAAAACTTCCTTTTAACTGTTTACAGAAGTAAATACTGAATACATTCCACAACAAATCTCTGCCTGCTTATGTTCGAATATGCCAAAACCACCAGCATTTTATTTTTCAAATAAATATTGAATTCTGAGTCCTCATTCCATAATGTAAACATAGGTTCCATCGAATTGAAAACAAAATGTGAAAAACATCATCATCATGTCTTCCCTTACAACCACAGCATCATCATAGAAAGAGTTGATTCAGCTCAACTCAAGGAGCAGAACCTTCTGGACAAGCCAAAAATAGAAAGGAAACAAGCAGATGGGATGAAAGGTACCCACCTGTCATTCATCAGCATAGAATAACCAAACAACTGAGAAACAAAATAGCAACTCATTAGGCAGAATATGATGATCCCATAAACCAAACAACATAGAAACTACATACAAAAAGTCATGTCACTGATGACTATCAAACTTTGCCATTTTCGTATTTGTCTTTTAAAGTAGCATTGCACACAATGCATATCAGAAAGAACTGATCTTTACTAACACAATCAGTCCTTTCACACAGTGAGTACACATTACAAAAATGTCTAGTACAGTGCTCCCAGTTTTATGAGAATGGTGTTCACATAAGCTCTTTTCAGCTGCAAATATGGTTATTTTCATGTCCATCTCTACAACAAAAAAAAAAAAAAGAAAAAAAAAAGAGAAAAAAAGAAAACAAACCCCTTTCCACAAAAAAACTTTTTAAATTTGTTGGGGTTTTTTTAATACTTACACTGGTATAGGAACTTCACAGGGAGGGCACGGTAGTGCAGTTTGAATGAAAGCTGGCTCCGATGGCTGTTCCCAAGGCCCTGCAGACTGATGCTGAGAGCAAAAGACACTGGTTGAATACAAAACACAAATCTGCTCAAACATAAATAAACATATCATCTAAAGAGTTTCTAGTCCTAAAAAATTCACTTTCTAGTAACTAACTTTTTACTAATGGAAATCTCAACACCCCCCTACAGACTAAAAATTACAGTTTCATCCTTAGTCTGGTAAGGGATAGGAAAATGAAGGTCTGTGGCCCCCACTGGTAAAAATCAAGCAAAATGAAAAAGATCAGTAAAACAAGTCTAACCAGTTAATAGAGGTAAAAACATTTCACTTAGTAAGCTCATTCAATTACTATCATGCAGTGCATGCACAAGTCATGTTAAAAAACGCCAAACAATTCTTTCTCTAACTTGACTTCTAACTTGTGCAAATTTGATGGTTTTGTAAATATCAGACTTTAAATTAACTTTTTTGTTCTTATGTTACTAGCAATTGCTTACAGCTGAAATTAAACATTTTTAATACAACTCCAAGAAGAACCTTATAATTTTTTGAGCAATTCGGTTATGTATCACAAAATCACTTAGATTGCAACAAAGGAGCTTTAACCACTTAGTACTGTGTTGAGTGGCATGTGTACCTCTGCGCTTGATTACGTATTTACTCTGAACTCCAAAAGCCTCAAAACATAAGCTTAAGGTCAAACTGCTGCCCATTGTTCAGAACACAAAGAACACACCATCTGTCAGTGCCTACTTACTAAGCCAGTTTGCTTCACAAGTGCTTCGTCATGGCAGGAAACAGGGCACAAATGACCACACCCTAACGTTTTCTGGCAGGGCTGACGACAGGGAGGACACCGCCCGAAGTGACAATGGTGTTTCTCCCGGGTAGAATGGTGACAGGTGGGTGGTCGACTGAAGGAAAAGCCAAGAATGAATCAATACAACAGCAAGAAATACGAAGTTACATCACTGGACAATTACATTCAACATATAAAGAATTGAAATGAACAAGTGGTTGTTTGTTTTTTTTTTAATTAGTTTACCTCTCACCTTCAGCAGTGGTTAACATTACAGTAAAATTAGACAGGAGTTCCAAATAAAGTTAAAAATCAAAGTTGGGTTTATATATTCAAACAGCTGTTTCAATCCTAAATCTACTATGTGCCCTGTAATCTTACTACACTTCAGCAGAAAATATTCTTTTTCCTTTTGCTAGTTAAGTTTTCTAGACAAACTGCCTCACTGAGGTACTTCCAAACATATCAGGAATGACTTGAAGAAATGAGCTTGGGTACAGAGTTAAAAGAGCTTGGTGAGACAGACCCTCCCCCCTGAAGCAGCAAGCTGCTCATGAAACCTCAGTGACAGACAGGTATCTGATAGCCAAGGATTATTGCTAATCTCCAACTCCATAGTCAAGGATACAGAAGACTGTGAAGTAATAGCTGTAATCAGATAAGGAACAATTTTTGCATTTCAAGATATATTTTACTACTTTCTTTAAGGACATTTTAAACTCCACTCAAGAACAGGAAATACACACACACTCTCTCTACTGACCGGCACAGCTGCTTACATTTGGGAGGTCTGATGGTACGCTCTCTGCCACAGGGCACTTTAATAACAGTTTGTCCACAATTGCATTTCACATCTACAGTCTCTGGACATGGATTACAACTACCTAAAAATAAACATGTTAACAACATGACAAACAAGTAAGAAACAACCCCCCTCTTACATTTTGAAAAAAAGCCCAGTCATTTGCATCACACAACACTTAGGTATTTTCTATTTGTATTTCAGTCTTATATGCATATGAAGACGTGTGATCTTTCATCTAGATTCAAAAAGGTAAGGGACACTGAAAAAATGGTACAATAAAGTTTTGCAGTTTTTGTATTATATTAATGTTCAGCCTGTGTATAATGAATGCTTCCTTGAAAACATCCTCCACCTCTATAAAGCTACATTACTAATCTGATGAATTTTAAGAAGCATATCTGTAAAACATCTGTATTTTAATTTATAACTCCCCCACACCATTTCTTCATCAAGTGCCAACTGTTAAGTTTTGTTACTGAGTAATTAACAGTAAGAATATGAATCTTCTAAAAAAAGCAAGTTTAGACATGGGATTTTGGCTTACTAATCATGTTGCATTCCAAAACTTTAAAGAAAGCAATACTTTGAAAGAGCTATTGACAGCAAAATTTTTTAAGCAATTCTGACTTATTAGCAGGATCTGAGAAGCATCATTTCAAGAAGCAGATGTCTCCATGGCAAAAGGCTGCTGTAAAGGATGGAAGCATTACACTCTTTATATTGCAAAGTAAATTAAATAATAATACAATGATCAGCACACACAGAATCATAGAATGGTTTCAATGGGAAGGGACCTTAAAGGTGATCTAGTTCCAACTCCACTGCCATGGGCAGGGACATCTTTAACGAGACCAGACTGATCGAAGCCCCATCCAACCTGGCCTTGAACACTGCAAGGGATGGGCCAACCAGAATTTCTCTGGACAACCTGTTCCAGTGCCTCACTATCCTCACAGTCAAGAATTTCTTCCTAATATCTAATCTAAACATAACTCTCTTTTTATTTAAAGCCATGCCCCCTTGTGCTGCCACTACATGCCCTTGTAAAAAAGTCCCCCTCCATCTTTCTTGTAGGCTGCTTTCAGGTACTGAAAGGCTGCAGTCAGGTCATCTCTGGAGTCTTCTCCAGGCTGAACAACCCCAATTCACTCAGCATTTCCTCTTATCAGAGGTGCTCCATCCCTCTGATCAACTTGGCAGCCCTTCTCTGGACTCGTTCCAGCAGGTCCATGTCCTTGCTGTGCAGGACACCCCAGAGCTGGATGCAGCACTGCAGGTGGGGTCTCACCAGAGCAGAGCAGAGGGGCAGAATCCCCTCCCTGGCCCTGCTGCCCACGCTGCTTTGGATGCAGCCTGGGACATGTTTGGCTTTCTGGGCTGTGAGTGCACATTGCTGGGTCATGTCCAGCCTCTCATTCACCAGCACCCCCAAGTCCTTCCCATCAGGGCTGCTCTGGATGTGTCCATTTCCCAGCCTGTGTTGATACCAGGGGTTGCCCCGGCCCTGGTGCAGCACCTTGCACTTGGGCTTGTTAAACCTCATGAGATTCCCAAGGGCCCTTTTTTCAAGTATGTCCAGCTACTTTTGCAAAATAAACTGAAGGTTTAAACCTATACTGCCCAGAGTGGCTAATATGTGTACAATTCACTTTCTATTAACAAAGACAACTGGCCACATTCTCAAAAATATGGAATAGCAGAGATCAGAGATTCAGAGAGTCTGAAGATAAGGTGAGAGCACACTATTCTCACATCAAGTATTATAACGTACTACAGTAGGAAGCAAAATGTTTCTATTCCCTGGCAATACACTGTAAATTTCAGCAAGCATGATAAGTATTTAAGAAAAAAGATAGGCAAAAAAAAACCAAACCACAAACGGAATAGATTAAGTTAGCTTTTTTCAGGACTCCTGCTAAAGGCCAAGTGCTTATTATTAGCAACCTCTAATAATTCTGAGATCAGGTACCTTTTAAAGGACCCCATCTGGAAAGTTATTTTCTAGGAGGCATTTATTTCCTTTAACATCAGTAGTCACTGAGATCTGGCAGCTCATTGCAAAACTAACCTGACCTGATATTACATCGTAAAGATAAAATAATTAATCATAACTTTCAGCAGCTATTACAATATTAGTATATAAGGAGAAACAGATGAATATAAATATTTTTAAATTAAAATATTTGCCTTTATTAGGAATATTTTCAAACATTAATCAAGATATTACAAACTGTTGTCCTGGGTTGTAATTTCAAACCAAGACACTGTACTAGCCTGTCTTTTGTTAAAGCACAAAGCAGTTAGAAAAAAGAATAAGTTTATTATCTGGTATCATTACTCATTAGCTTCATCATTAGCATTCAACTTTAGTTAGCAAATAGACAATTATACTCTTTTGCTAAATTACTCTTCAAAGTGTATGTATTTGATATCTACATTCTCAAAGATCACTTCTGTTTTCTTAGAGACCTTGCTTTATTGTTTTCATGTTAATTATTAGAAATCTTTGTCACTTTTAGCCAGGCTATGAAATGCACACAGCATCAAATATAAACAGTCACTCAAAAGTTTATCCTATAATGCAGCTCCTTAGTTTTCCAATCAGAATTTTATTCTGTGATTTAGTTATCGACCAAAGTAATATGGAAAAACATTATCTGTTTTCTTCGGACAGTACACAAAAAATTATGTATTTCCAAGTTAGAGACGTAAAGGGGATGGAGAAGTAATGAAGAGAAAAAGGAAAAGGGGCATAGCATGCAGATTAAAAACCAAACTACTAGTTTGTGGTGACAGATTTAACAGCAAGTTAACTGCTACAACCACCACATTTACCTGTCCTCTCCTCCTAAGAGTCACTGCCTCAGAAGCAAGACTGGCTGAACAAGTTGTGAACTGTTTCCTGAGTTGCTGCAATTTATACTTCAGAATGCTCAGGGAAATTATATAGGCTACTTGGCTACTGTTTCAGCAGGGCAACAGCTTCTGTGGGGAAAATTGCTGAGAGGGCAGACAATTTTTCAGTCATTCCAATTTAAACCCCTACCAAGCAAATGTCAAAGCAATCTGCCAGGTAATTTTGTCCATTTCCAGCATCCTTTTAACCAAGGTCACTGGATTCAGAAGCAAATTTTGTTATCCTTCTTATAGTCAGTAAAAAGTTCTTATTTTCTTTTACCAGTAGGATACCATAGACGTTCAAATTCCATCACACTTTTTTCTTTTTAATCTTAAGCCCACTTGTACCACGTTGCATCCTAGTATTTTTAAGACACATCCAGACTCAATCAGCAGCAGCCATTTCTGTAATATTTGGACTTTGTTATGCATATTCAGTGAACACAATTATCTGGGAAAAGCAAGTCAAGCCACAGATTTTGAAATACACAGCTGGAAAGGCGACAAGAGCATTTTCAGAGGAATAATAATTAGCAAAATCACCAGGTAGAAACTCAGGTTGCCATTATGTAAGTCCTTAAGTTCTAAACACACTGCCCCCACAAAAGCCCACATGCAACAAGGGAGAGAATTTATTAAGCACCACACACAGTCATGAAAGCATGAAATTTGGCATAAATAAACAATATTCTATCACCACAGGGATTCTTCACCTGTTCTTACCTCTGTGGCAGCCTGAAGGACATTTGTGATTTCTGCAGCCAAGAGTCCGCCCACAGACTTGATCACAAGGTGGACAGTTTCCAGAACAGCACTATTGAAAAAAGAAAAAAAAAACAAAAACAAAAACAAAAAAAAAACCTCTGTATAACTGGAAACAGAGAAATTTCTGGTATACATTTTCCCTTGTCTACTATCTCATTTTTTTTCAATACTTATTTGAAGAACATCAGTGCACTTTAGTAAAATTTCCTCAAAGCCATTCCAGCAAGAAGGCCACCTGTAAAGTGTTTTTTTTAAAAAAACCTTCAAATTATAAAATAACAAGAAAACACACATTTCAAAGTATCAACACATTAAAAAGGCAGAAGGTTTGAAACAAGCATAAGAACGTTTAAAAGTTCAAATTACTGTAATATTTTAATCCAAAATAATTTCAGAAGATAGGATATCCAACAGTTTACCTCATTACTCTGTAATTTCTTCCCCTTTTATGCTGTATTATCCCCGGCACAAAAATGTTGCTAGCCATTTTTCTTAATACACATTTTACCTCTGTAGTAAAGGTCAGATAACTTTGGGACCAGTTATGTACCAGTTATTCTTACATAAATTAGTAATGTGAAAGAATGAGAACATTTCACAAAACCATCACATCAGTGGGTGCCAGGTCAGGAGAGAACATCAACTTTTCTACTAACGTAAAAGATACCCTCCATCCAGTAAGAAACCTGGACTGATCATGTAAGAGATGTCAAGATTGCATTTATTTGTTCTGTAATCTTTTCACTTAACATAAATTCAGTGTAACAATAATATTCAAATATATCTAGGAAGAAAACCTGTATTTTTTCATGCCTATTTATGCTAAGTAGTCCAACTTTCACAATGTATTAATTCAAAAATAGCAGGCAACTTTCAGGCTTTCTTGAATAAATAAATTGAAATTATAGTTCTGAGTATCAATCATTCCTTCTGATTTCAAATAGGAAGGGAAACAAAACTCCAATTCCCAATTGTCAGACCACTTCTGTTTGCACTGGTGTGTATTACAAGGTGGGATGGATGACAAGCTAGGGTATTACAAGCTAGGCTGTCAAAAACAAAGAGGACATCCCTTACCAAGTTGTAAGCAATTCTCAGCTCTTCCTACAAAATAGGGAAACAAATGGATTTTACTACTGCAGAATGCATAAAGCATCAGTAACTACTGTCAAAATCCCCTTCCTGTTTATAAGGCCAGTGAGTTTTACTTGATGTCATCCTGTCCAGAGAATTCTGGTACACTGAAAACTAGTTTGAATGACATGGAAGAAAACTCCTCTTTCTATTCAATAACACGAGGTGGAGCAACAAGTTGATGTGATTTTATCTAGTTTTTTCTAAAAAGTGATCTGAACAATATATTTGAGAAAGACTATCTCTGGTCACTTACCTTCCTCCGACACTGATGCTTTTGACAATCACGGATTTTAGTGCACTTGGTTTCACACAGATATGGCTTATGACACGGCATGCGCTTGGTGTGCTTTCCACAGCGACACTGCTTTTCAACCTCCTGGGCACCAAGACAGGCAAAAAAAAGCAGGGTATTTTTAACACAAGATTAAAAAAAAATAAAAAGTGGAAAATAAAACATTATATTTCTATCTGTAAAGGAAAGTTCAAGGGAAAGTGTGTAGCGCAAGATGACAAGGGTAACTGCAAAACAAATTCGTATAAAAAAGTACCTCTCCTGCACATTAAATCAGGCTCACCCATAGTGTATACAGGTAATTTAAGAAGTAGGTGAGCAGGTTTTATCTGACCTAGACTTTGTAGCCAAAGCTGGTTCAGGAAGAAACAACTGAGACCTCACAGAGCAATGGCTTTATAGGCCAGACCATAGAAGCTTCATAGGTATCTGGACCAGAGTAAAAGTTTATTTTCTTACACAGCAGAAAATAATGTTATGTTAAAGCACCTCCCATTTCACCAGTGAAGGAATATCATAATTAGACAAAGCAGAAAGCAACTGGAAAAGATGGGGGGCAAATTAAGTGTCTTTTAGGGCATAAATTAATTTTAAAAAACAAATTAAAACCAACCCAAAGCAATAGAACACTTATACATGCCTCAGCTCAACATAATACTCAGCTACTTATTCAGACTTGTTTTAGGGTGGGAAGGGAATAACAAAAGAACACGTTGCTTTCAATAAACAGAAAGCCATAGATTTTGTGATAGATATGATTTCCTTTTCCTTAGGAGACTTGCACTGTTCCAGGCATATAGTTTAAAAACCCTAACAAAATGTGAACCTGCTGCAGTAAGACTAACCTGTCTGCATATTTCACAGGGACCCCGATGACAGCGTTGTGAACATTTATGGATGCCACATTCCAAAACCTTGTCGCAACTATCACCACAGGTGGGCACATCTTCTGTACAAGGCAATGTAAACTCTAGATAAAGAGACAGAAGTGTAAGTAAACATTTAGAAAAAAAAAGCCACAATATTTAGGAAAAAAATGCAATGTGTAGTAAGTTCAAATGAGAAGGCTCTGTTTTTTTAAAAACTTCTTTAGAATTACTCAGTTATTCACATCACAAATTAAACCCCTGGTACTAAATAAAACTTTGAAAGCTATGCAAAAAAGTTTATATACTGTCACAGCTGACTGTAAGAACTTTTTATGGACCCTACCCTCCAGAATTAGCCCATACTACAGACTGTGAAAGACTGGGGGACTTTTTATTCAATTTATCATTAAAACGGAAAAAAATGTATCTCACTTGTTTTTCCACACGGGCAGGACCTTTTCCCAGAACGAGGACAGTCACCACAGGGACCAGCATGACAAACTTGTTCACATGTGTGATTACCACATGGTAAACATTTCCCACACACCTGGGAAAATCAGAGAAACCAAGTGAATGCAATATAATGGAACTACATACCAAGACAAAGCAACACAGGGAGAAAAAGCAGGAGTGAGACACCTGTGGATAGAATTTAACTTTTTCTGAATTTTGTTAACAAATCTTGTATTTGCTGAGTTCACCAAACAAAACTGATCACCCCTGCAGTGACCTTGTCTGGAAGACTACTGTATACTGAGGAGTTAGTGGTTCACAAAATCTGAGTACTCCCAGGTCTGTGTTGTGCTGCACATACAGCTTAGCCTTCAGGACTGCACTGTGCTGCACATACACTTTGGCCACAGGATAAACTTATTGTAGCAGAGGGGAGAGGAGGCAGCTCCCACTTGGTACCAGTGATTATGCTGTCTGCGTCTCCTTGCCTTTATCTAAAGTGCAGCAAGAAGCTCTCATCTGAATACCCTTTCTGTTTGACTACAGAAATTATGATCAAAGACGCTTTCTTGTAAGAAGATCCTACAGCAGCTTCAACGACCAAAATGGGGTCTGCTCTGCATACTGCACTTATATCAGAGGCCCATTCAATGCTGCACAGCTTGGGGTTCCAAAGATCTAAAGTGAGACACTATTTTTTACATTATACTCCTTTTCTCTATAGTGTTAGCTGAAATAAACTCTGTTTTAACTTATACTTCACAGAGGCCAAGTACCTTTCTGACTGGGATCTGAATGATCAAGAACTTCTTGGTGTAGCCTCCCCCTCCCACTTAATTTTTCTAATTATATTTTACAGTCTGTCAATCCATAGCCCTGGTCTTAAGCACGAGCTGCAAATATACTTCAAAGAATGCATCACAAAGCTTTCATTCTGTTACAGTCCTAAAAGTAAGCATGAAACTCTTGTCTACTAAGCTGTGTTTTATTTTGTATATACTTCATTTTTGAAGGCAACAGCTGAAATTTCAACCTCAAGTACAAGAAAAAGAATATACAAAGTTTTAAATCCAGTGTTAGCTTAACCCTAGAACAATTCCAGAACAGTAACATTTTAACTACCGTAAGAAATAAACTGGGCCACCAACTAAATCTCTTCTCAAACACTGCTGTTTATGTTTTTGACTGCACTTTCAATAGTTAAAAAATATCTTTTCTTACTGAATACATTTTTCCAATCTTTAATACGCCAAGTAATAGAATTTTATAAAGATGAGAAATCAGTTAAAACAGAGAGCTTCAACACACCTGATCACATTGCCACTGGGGACTTGCACAGAGTCTCTCTGCTGTCTGTCTTCCACAGATACACCGTTGTTTACTGACACGTGGACAAGGCTGACAATCTCCTGTATGTAATTGCAAAGTGACACTGAGAGTAGGAATTGCAACAGGATGATGTATCTTAACAACTGAAACATGTATCTTAACAACTACTGCTCTGAAGTTTAAAAAGGCAGGTCTACCTGCGTGACAGGAATTCTCACAAGTGTGTTGTCCACACAGCAATGTTCGTCCACACGGCAGGCGACAAGACCACTCCTTGGCACTGCACCTTCGGGGCACTGGCTTGGCTTTCTTACAGTGACAGGTTGTTGTGACCATCTTTGGGCAAGGTGGACAGGGTCCTAATTGCAAGAAAAAGAGTATCTTGCTAATGACCATTCAGAAAAGGCAGCCATGACTACATCTCTTGTACTCCGAGAATTTTAAATGTACTTAACAGATTTTAAGCTGAACTGTGTAATAGGTACCTAAATACATCTCACACAACCGAGAAACACAAAGGATTTACCTGGATGACAAAGCAGCAAACATTTATGACCACAGGAAGGTTTGAATTCCCTCTCACATATTTGACCACAGGAGTGAGGTACCAGCCATGGGTCCACTGTTGGATTCTCCACTTTTCCACAATAACAGTAATACCTACTGGGAGTTTCCGAACGTTTGTATTCAAACCTACATTTTGGACTACAAGAGGGGAAAAAGGAGTGAAAAGAAAAGCAATTTTTAAAAATAATTTTTTAAAAAGAAAAAGCAGTTTTTATCATTTTGGCTTACTAAGATTGTTTAAATGTCACCAACTAACATTTTTACAACTACTGCAAAAAATAAAAACAATATACAATAACACAAAATAAAGGTCCTTCTATATGTCAGATTTTACAATACATTCATTGGAATGACTAAGAAATTGTCGTGTCAATGCAACTTCTTTTCTCTAAGAATATATATAGACAAAAATTCACAACAGCAAAAACTAGAACAATTTTTATGTCAAGCAATATCAAAAGAACGTATGCAACACTTAACTTACTTAAATGGAACCCTTTAAAAAAAAAAAAGGATTAAAAACCAGGGGTTTACTAGTAGCAGTCTATTAGCCATGTAAAACAAAGTTTAGCAATGCTATTAAAAGGATGCATAATAATTAGAACTTTGTCTGAAAAATTTTAGCTTCAAGATGCACACCTTCACTTTTTAGGCTTCATGTTGACAGAAATTAAAAAATACATTATTGCTAAAGGTGGATAGACACTAGAGGAACTTTTAAGTGCCACAGGTCCTACAGGCTTGCACACGCAAGTCATGGACAAGGGAGGCAACTCAAGGAAAGAGAAACAAGGCAGTCCACATTTCTGGCTACACTGCAAAAAGACAACAGAGAAGGAGATCCCCCTCAGAGAAGATCAGGGACTTCAAAAGACCTATGCTTTTTATTAAATTTTTATTAAATAAAACATAAATTTGCCCTGATATAATACATTACAGATCATGAGCCATTTCTCAATAGTGATTGCATCTTTAGCATATGCTTCAATGTAAAATAAAATACCATTTGACTTGAATTTTTTTCATTATAAACATTATGTTTAAACACACAACCAGTTTACAGTAGAACAGGCATTATCACCTTGAGATGCTGCTGGCCAACAACTGACACTTCATTTCCTAAGCAAACCTGCTTAGGAAATTTATTCATGCAGCCACATTATTACTGTCTTCTTTATACAATTTCATGTAAAACGGTAAGACCTGATTTAATGTTTGAATTATGCAGAGATTAAAAAGATAAATCATATATCCCTATATCTTGCTCTTTTACAACTTTTTTAAACTTATTTCATGGTGCCAACTTTAGAAGTGAAAAATATGTAAAGCCATTCAGAAATAAATAACAAAAGCTGAGACACATGACAGATAAGTTACCTTCTCACAAGTTAAAACAAATTTGATGCAGTAAGGTTTTAATATCATTGTGAAATATTCCTGAATCATGTTAATGAAAACTTTAAAATAATTTCAAAAAGAGATAGAAAAGTCAGTCTTCTAATCTTTTTTTTTCCTTTGTGCACAGTCCTTTCTAAAGTAACATCAGTTTGCATAGTTTTTACAACCGAAATAACTTTGTAAATGTACCATGAGAAACTTACCATGGCCAAGGATAATCTTTCTTCCCAAAATCGTCATCTGTCAAGGGAGAAGATACAAGGAAAAGGCTGTCCTTGGCCCACTTTTGGATACACACCAGATGAAATATACAAAAGCATCCACAACAGCTCCAGACCTAAAGAGCAGACATCAAGTGTCAATTGCTTTAAATTAGGTTTCTGTTCCCATTGATGAACACCCATAATATCTAAAAAAATATAAGCTTCCCATTTTTCCCCTTTAAAACTGTTTTTTCGGAGATAGATTATACCTACTGTTAGATCAATACAGGCAGTTTAACTATTACAGATTCATACCTATAATCTTTTTTCTGACTCCTGTGGAAAGTTTTTGCTAAGATGGATGGAGCCCAAAATACCCAGATAAGAGAAATGGTGACAGTTTGTGCCACTGTCCCTTATTACAACACCTGGCACCATTAAGATAACTTTGGCTTTACCTAAAACTATAACAATTTGATAAGAAAAGTGCAGTAAAAATTTTTAACTTCTGACTACATATTTTAATAACTTAGGACAATGTTATGAAATTATACTGTGCAAATATGGAGGCTTTCCCCATTAACTGATGAAGGACAATGTCAATGACAAAGCTTTCTAGAACTCTGGTAACTAACTTCCCAAAACTAAAGCTAAGCAAGTGACATTACATAAACAAACATACTTGGCTGAAATGTTACAGATTCAAGGTAACTAGCAAACCACTGAGTTATAAAAGAAGACTTCCAAGTTACCAAATCATCTCACTCGTGCTGAGATAAGATTAACTCTATCAAGAGCCACAGAACTTCAAAAATCAAGCTAAACATATTCAATATGGTCTGAAAAAAGTATGCATTAATTACATTAAGAATTCATACAAAATACATTGCATTTCTTTTTAGAAATTTTAGAAATCTTTTTAGAAAGATGTTGCTACAGTTTCATTGGGTACTTGTAGTCTGTCTATATCATAAGAAATTAAAGTATTTTCTGCACTTCTTTTCTTTTTAAACAATTCTTTTCTTTTTAATGTTAAACATACAATTGCAAACATGTTTTTGATTCAAGTAATAGAAAGAGGAAAAACTATTTGTCCTGAAATCTCTCTCATATAAAATGTACCTATATGAAACAGGACAAACTTCTCTGACATGCACACTTCACTTTCACCTGCCATTTGGGGCAGCAAAGTATTTCTTTGCTTCCCTGCTGTAAATTTAACGATAATATCTCTTAACTTCCTAGTATTTCATGCTTTGATTTGCTACTCCATAGCTTACTGAATACACCATTGCAAACACTGGCATTCAAGCAGCTATTTTTTTCATCTGCTACTACCTAAAACTAAAAAATAGCTATTTTGCACTATGATAACAAACACGTGACAAAAAAATACATATTCTGATTACAAGCTACATATATAAGCACTTATGTCTTCAAGTGTTTCAAAATCCAAAGATGCCAAATATTGCATTTAGTACTCTTACCATTTTAAAACTATCAGTCCCAAGAATTACCTCAGTAATATAACACAAGTTATTTAGACAGTTAATTTTGTTTTATTCTAAAAGATTACTGTAAAGTACTTACAGCTTGGTTCCTTTTAACTGAAGCAATGCAGATGAGACATGTCATAGCCCCTGACTGAAAAGCCTCATTCATGTACTGTCTTGTACGTTCCAGTTCACTTGCATCTCCATCTTTAATATATAAAGATTTTTAAACCAATCAGTAATGTTTGATCTGCTATTTTGTACAGGTTGAGACTGCTGCAAAAGCATTTTTTTCTCTCAAGAAAGGCCAGTCATGAACTTTTATAAAACCACATTGAAGACAGTTTAAAACTATACCATTGCTTCTGCACAAAAGGACAGGAAGTACTGCCAGCACACATTGCTGAGAAAAATATTTTTAATGTAAAACATTAGCATTGAATGCCTTCCTTCCAACTACAGAAAAACTCTAATACACAATTATACTGCATTGTTTATGCTTTCATACCGAAATAAAAGTCAATAAATGAAAAAAAAAAAAAAGATTACCAGTTTGGCTGGTGTAAATGGTAAAGGTTTTGTCCAAAATCTTTCCTTGTTTTACTTCAGCATCTTCATCATCATCTTCAGATGAGGAGCTTAATTGGTCTTCAACCAGCTTTTTTGCTGCAGCCTGGTTAGCCTTCTTAATTTCATCAAATTTCTTCAGTGAAGATAATTCTATTAAGAGAAAATACTAACGATGATTAATACCAGGATAGTTAATCATAATACCGCATTCAGTTCTACATATTTTCAATTGTCCTTTTCTTTAAAGAGTTGGCTGATTTTATTTTTTTAAGGGAATTACATCACATTTCCAATACCACACAAGTAGAGATAAATTGTATTTACTTATTTACTGTGCATTAACATAAAATTCACAGCAGGAATCATCTGTCAATTACTGCTGACAAATCCAACCAAACATACCAGAATATATGTATCTATAATGCTGCTTTATAAAAAGGATACTTTAAAAAAAACCCACACATCCCACACAAATACAACTGTCATAGCACGAGGAAGGAAAAAACAAACCACACAGTTCTTGACAGTTGTTATAATTTGCAAATACCATACACGTAACTCTCCCAGCATTTGTTATTTCTTAAATTCTGACTTCCACTGATCTCCCACAAATTCAACAAATCTTCATTGCAATAGTGTGTTCATGCTACTTCACAGCTGTCAACACTAGAAGTGAATGAGTATTTTAATGCAAGCTTTTTTTAAGTTACTGCACGTGAAACAGAGGAAAGTTCTCACATGAAGGAACAAAATTATATAACTTAACGGAGTTCACAATAAACCAAAGTGACTTTAAGACAAAACATAATGGAGATATAAAGGCCTTCAACCGATCACTAGCTTTCTGTATTAGACTACTGGACCCAATATACTTACCGGGGTTTGGTCAAGTTTAGTTTAAAGTTCTTCTTAAGAAACTATGTTGCCACTTAAAAGAGTTCTGTCTTTGGAACTTTGATGTATTTCACGAGGACGACTTTGCACTCACAGCTGCTCCGTGCACCGAAAGCCCGCACCTTTCCCAGACCGGAGCAACGTGCTTCCCTGACCAGCGCACCTAACGATGTGTCTACCGAGCACCTCCCCTGGGTATTTCCAACCGTGCTACGAAACAGATGTTTCATCCATCACTTCACACTTTACTCTTCTGCTCAAAGGGCACCGACTGTGCACCCTGGCGATGGCTCAGCCCCTCGCCAATGCCCGAGGCCTCCGCGCCTCCCCGCGGCAGGAACCTGCAGGCAGGAGGCGGCATATGGCGAACAGCGGCTCGCCACCGCCGAGCAGCGCGGGATAGGGGCCGGGGCCCGCCAGCCTCCCTTCCCCGTGACGCCAGGGACAGCCCCGATCTGGCCACCTGCGGGGGCTCCGAGCCACCGCCAGCTTCCCAGCCCGGGACCCGCAGCCCGGGTAGGGGACAGGACGCGACACTCACCGCTCGCCCCCTTGCCGATGGTCCCCGCTGCCGCAGCGCGGGCATCGCCGCGGGCCCTCGGGGCCGGGGGCCGGGCGGCCACCCCAGAGCGGGCAGCGAGCTCGTCCCCGGGCCTGGTGCGGCCGCGGCCC
>VZRZ01000669.1:622222-641237 GCA_013398175.1 Climacteris rufus
CCGGCGGCGCTCCCGCGACAGCGCGACTACAGCTCCCGGCAACCCCCGCGCGGCGGGTGGGGCGGTGCGCCGCCCGACCCGGCCGGGCTGGGAGCCGGAGCCGCGGCACCGTGCCCGGCCCAGAGTCCGACCCGCTGGAAAAGCCCTGGCGGTGCCCCGTCCAACCATTGACCCGGCGCTGCCACGTCCACTATTAAACCATGTTCCTCAGTGCCACATCTACACGGCTTTTAAATACATGAGGACATGGTGACTCCACCGCTTTCTTGGGCAGCCTGTTCCAGTGCTTGACAACCGTTTCGGCTGAAATTTTCTTAATATCCAAACCAAACCAGTCCTGGCGCAACTTGAGGCCATTTCCTCTAGTGCGGTTTCTTGTTACTTAGGACAGGACATCGGCCCCCACCTCACTGCCACCCCATTTCAGGTAGTCGTAGGGAGCAATAAGGTACCCCCGAGCCAGACAAATTGTCCAGATATATTCTTCATAGCTCCTCTTCAGAGTATGAGAGCTGAAAAACAACTGCAGAGCTTGATTCGAAACTCCTGAAGTACATCCAGTAAGTTTTAGTTGGCACAGAAATGTATATTGAGGAACGTGTGTGCCTCCTGATAAGTTCTGAGAAATAAGGGCAAGTTGAAATAATTGTAATTTATTGACATTTCCTTACAAAATTTATATTATGTCTTTTGTCAGGAGGAAACTTTGCATTTAACCTTTTTTTCAGTATATACATTCTCATAAAAGTTAAGCTATGCAAGATTTCCAACCATAAATAGTCTGAAAATAGTAAGCAAACCACCGGAGACCAGTTCGGGTTTTCTGTTTTATTTTGAAGTGGTTTAAATCAAAGAATTTTTATTCTCAAGAAAGACGCTAGTGTATGCCACTCATGTCTTAGACTGAAGGATCAATACAAGAAAAACTGTTAATAGTAGATATCTGCCTTTTTTAATTGCAACTCATATCATATCACACATTTCTCTAATAAAAAGTCTTAAGCACTTCAACAAAAGAGAAAAGTGCTTCCTAAGTGCCTAGTGAAACATGGCATGGCCATATAGGATAGGGTGCTGCTAGCATACAGATTGCAAATTATATTCAAGACCTGAGCTGGAAGAATGCTGATTGCAAAGCCCTACACCCATAATATTGCTAAATGCCAGAATAATCCTTGTTCCTGTATGCAGGGGTAGAATTTTTAGAGGCAGGATAGCATACCCTTTCCCCTTATCAGCTAATTAAGCCATTTGGCATTCAAAGCACAGGCTCACCAGGGTATGAACAGCCATTTTGTGTTTATATTTATCCTTGCTGTTCTGTATATATCCTGTGCATTAAGTACTTCATAAAATTTAGCCCTTGCGTTAAATCAGTAGTTATTTATAGATCTCTGGCAAAGTATCAACATTACAAAAAATAAAATGGCCAGAAAAGAATGCACTTTATAAAATATCCAATTTAGAATATCTCCATCTCATTAAGCAGAGAATGAAAGTGTAGAGATATTATTGGTAATAACATGTATATATGTATTTTTAAAAGCGGCAGTCCAATTGCTCAGAATAATCAAATTTCCATTCTCTCACTGCAGTCCCTTTCTTCAATCCTTTTCATCAAACTTATCCAATGTTAAGTGTCTATAATCAAATTCTACCGAAAATACCTAGCTGAGACCAAAACTAAGCAAACCACTTTTTGACAATGAAAAAAGACATCAATTTGGAGGGAAGTCCAAGGAGATAATGCATCTTAAATCAGTCAAATATGGATCTAACATATGAATCTATAGATTTTACTGTCTTAAAAGTAGTTATGAAGAAAGAAATACTCTATCAATGGAAAAAAAAAACTAGTCTGTTTAGTCATATTTTTTCTCCAATAGCATCTACAGAAGACACTGTAGGAAGAATTTGGCCTGTTGCTGTCATGTCTTCCCCTTGCACTCTGCTAGCACCCACAAGGGTTACATTAGGGACATAAACATTTTTAATCACAGATCTTAAAAGCTTGATAATCCATGTCCAGCAGCCACATGATTGCATGAAACAGAACAATCTTCAATTTATATTTTTATTTGTATATGAATTTTCATATTCATATTTTATTTGTTATTATTATGGAAAGAACAGCTAAATTGTGAGCCATGTGTATCTTTCATATTGGTGCTTGCAAGAAGTTGTATTGTCTCCTTTCTCTATTCCAGCCTTTGCATATATTATCCTGAAAAAAGGACAATTTCAAACTGCCCACTTATATTTCAAGGAATCAGCCAAGGTGGACCCAATGAAGTAACAGTATTTTCCAAATCTTACAGCCTTCCATAATCTCATCTGCATTGTAGATATACCTAATTCCTTATCCCATATTTAATTAATTTAATGTTAATCTATAGATATTAAAATGTGTTCATTTATACACAAACTTCATATAAAGCTGTGGTGGTTTGACAGGGTCTGGCTTTTTGGGCATGGTAGAGGCCAGAAAGATGGCTCCTGTAAAAAGCTGCCAGAAGCTTCCACAGCTGTCCAGCCAGGGCCTATCTCTGATGGCTCTGAAGATGGACGTGCTGTTAGCCACAGCTGGGCCAATTAGAGAAGAAGGTAACGCCTCTGTGACAACATATTTAAGGAGTCACAGTAGTACGCACGCACGCGCCATGTAGATGTAGATAGGCAGGGAAGAAGGAGTACAGCATGTATGTGCAACAACAGATATGGACACCATCAGAGCCAGAAGAAGAAGAAGGAGGGGGAGGAGGTGCTTCAAACATCGAAGCTAAGAGACATCTTCACAGCCTGTGGTAAGGACTCTACTAATGCAGTGTTCCCCTGCACCCTGAGGGTCCACGAAGGAGCCGAGATCCACCCCACACTGGAGCAGGAGGGGTGGACTCCTATAGGAGGGAATTTGGTCTGGTGGGGGCCAACGCCGATAACGAGGCCTTTGCTCCTGGGGACTGAGGGATTCATTTGTGGTAAAAAAAGGCCTTGTTTCACCCCTACCCTAAGTTTGGACCAGCCTGGCCTTGGGAGGAGTGGGCAGTGGTGACCGGGCAGGCTGCTCACCAANCCCCCCCCCACACACACACAATTCTCCTTACTTTCTGAGGGAAGGAGGGAGGGATTTTGGGGCAGGAGGGCAGAAATTGTTTAAGACAATGTTTTGCTTACTCCTTTAACTCTGTAATAAATTCACTTATCACTTTTAAGTTTTGAGCCTGATTTAGCCTGCTTAATTAGAGGGTTTTTTCTCTCAGCATCCTTATCTCACCTTGGAAGAAATTCCTTTCCCCTGTCCAGCTGAACAGAGGGAGAGGAAAGGGAAGCAGCTTTTCGTGGGAGCTTTGGGATGGCTCAAATCACAGCAAAAGGTTAATGACTTCAAAGAATATGTTACCAAATCTTTCCTTCTTTCCATAAGCAGACACGAAGAAATTATTTTAAAACAGTCAGCAAAACTTCCAATATTTGCCAGTAAATGACAGAATATATGCATCTGCCATAGAGCAGCGTTACATAGAGTATCTAATGCATCAGTAGATAATACCACCTGTTTGTGCAAGAGCAAAGTGTTATCTTCCATTCTCATTCTTGATTCTTCTTTTCCTGTCCCAAACCTGCCAAATATGTGCTGCCTGTAGAAAATTAGTGAAATTGTCTCAACAAATAATCTTTTGTAATTAATAGTCAGGTACTAGAAAGATTAGAAATTAATGTATTCAGCCCCAGTCAGGATCTGACCCTCAGTCTTATTGGCAACTTCCAGTGTTTTTATTCTGCTTTTGACAATCCAGGTTTATCTGTGGATGGATCTTCTTCTTCTAAGGCTGCAAACTCTTCCTCTGTAACTGGCTTCAATATTTTCTCTATTCGTGTAAGTCTTTTTTTCAGTTTCTGTTGTGCACCTTCATACTCAGCCAACAACCTGGCGAACTTTGTTTGTAACCTGTCCATAGCGCGTTCCATGTAGGCGACCTTCTCTTCCAGATCTTTAGGATCACTTCCTAAATTTGCAATTTCAATGTCCAGCAACCCATCTTTCATTAGGATTTGTTTGCCTTTTTCTTCCAGCATAGCCTTTGCATCGGGATACTCTGTTAAAGCCTCCATGAGATCATCTTTAGACAGACAAAACAAGTCCGAGTATCCAATACTTTTAATATTGGCTGTTCTTCGATTGCCAGCTTTGCTACCCTTGATATTAAGAATACTGATTTCTCCGAAGTAGCTGCCGTCACTTAGGACCACAAACTGGGTAATTCCATCATCAGCAACTACTGCCAGCTTGCCTTCCTTGATAATGTACATCTCTCGTCCAATATCTCCTTTTCTGCAAATGTAATCCCCAGGACTGTATACTTGGGGCTGGAGTTTCAAAACCAGTTCAACCAGCAGACCAGCTTCACAGTCCGCAAAAATCCGAACTTTTTTTAGTGTTTCCAGGTGAACATTGATTGCAATCTCTGCTCTTAGCTTATCTGGTAGATACTTCAAGACTTCCCTTTCATCCACAGCTTTTTTGTTTGTCCACAGGTAGTCAAACCACTTTATAACTCTTTTTTCCATGTCTTTACTCACATTCCGAAAGTGCATATACTGCTTGATAGCATCAATCCTTGCTTGAAACTCTGCCCTGGCAGCATTCATGTTGGAGATCATAGAGCCCACATTACCAACAATGGTAGCGAAAATCAGTACTCCAACCAAGAAGTCTACGACCACAAAGAAATACTCAGAATCTCTGACAGGAGGGGGTGTTTCACCAATAGTAGTCAGGGTCAGTGTTGACCAGTAGAGACTGTAGACATATTTTCTAGTCAGTCGGGCGAATTCAGGATCAGAGGTGTTGGGGTAGACCCATGTGTCAGCCCCAAATCCAATGGCTTTTGAGATGGAGTAGTACACACAGGCATTCCAGTGAATAATAATCACAATGTACATGACAAGGTTAGAGATCCTGAAGACATTTGGGTAGTTTGTCCTTGTTTCTGTTCTCTGGAAGAATTCAAACATCCGAGCTACTCTGAGTAGTCTGTTTATTCTTAATTCTGGGTAATTCAATCCTAACTTAAAGTATAAGAGATCAGTTGGTATGATTGACAGAAAATCTAATTTGAATTGAAAAGATTTCTTGTATTTCTCTTGCAGCTTTTGTTCTTCTTTCACCAGAAGACCTTGCTCCAGGTAACCTAAAATAAAATTGTAAGTAACAAAAAATGCTACATGTTCAAGTGTGTTGTGTTTAATGTCCAAATCTACTTTGAAAACTATTTTGGGTGCAAATTCCACATGGAACATAACTTCTCTCTTTAATATTCAATTTCTTATTTTCAAACATTAAGCATAGTGCTGTATGGTTCAGCTTAAGTTAAACTGTACAGCTTTTAAAGATAAAAAATTCTAGCTCTGATTCTTTTCCTCCACTTTTCCACTATGGTAAACATCTGAAAAAAAAACAACACTCTCCTCGCTGCAAAAAAACACCTCCACAAGCTATAGGAAGGGTGGTTAATGAGGGAAAGAACTTGAACACAGGAATTTCAGTTCCATATTGAGTATATCTACTTAATAGCTCTGTAGGATACAATTTTAAAATAAAAAGTTGGAGTTACAGTTAATGGGATATCTTGCTTGCTCAGTGGTCTTGAAAATCAAGCAAATATTTGAATCTCCCCAGAATACAAAAAACAGATTTAGGTGCTAGTTTTTCAAAACCCCCAATCATCACTTGGCTGCACCACGTTTATTTTGTCTTGGTGAGTCAGCTGCAGGCAGAACAACTTGTACCTGCATATCTCGGACTTTATGTGTTCTTTGAGTAATACATAAGAATTTCTCCTAGAATTTCTCTGTCTCAATGCCTTTTTTCACTATTGCACTTCCTCAAGGCTATTCAGATAATACAAGCAGTAGTGTTTTATTTTAAAAATCCTGGCACAAATATATGAAAAGGAATAATCAGTCATTGAGAATATTTACCTGTCCTTGTCCGTACAAACATGTCAGCAACATAAATGGCATCAGAAACGTAATCAATAATAAACCATGCTGCTAAGTAATCATGCTGAAGCTCATCAAAACAGGCTCTGAATAGGAAACAACAAAAGTAAATTACCATAAAACAAAAATACTGGAATGAACCAGTGATGAAGAAATACATTTTATCTATTTAGTGATATTACGATTTGCCAGAAGTTCTATACAGTCATTAAAGGAGTACATCACCTAGCAATAATCATGGTCCAGTTGTACATGACAGGCATTGTGATGCAAAACAACCAGTTGTAATATATATTTCCTGCTGGATCAATGGTGATAATATCTTTCTTCTTCCTAGGTGGTAAACAGGGGGAAAAAAAGAGATATAAGGAGAGACTTGAAATACACATATCTATTTTTGAGGAATGAAGAATTCCAGGAAAGGTTATTTTCAAATAAATGGTTTTTAGCAAAGTTAAACTTCCTTGCTCAAATGCATGGAAAATATGAAGCTGGTGTGACTTGGGACACAAACTTTAGAATCTAAATTTTGCTGAGCAAAATTAGCTTGGCAGTCTCATTTCAGCTTATAGTGGCACATGTAAATTTTAAATTAATTTTTTTGCTACCCAAATAACAGTCTTGTCTGATAATTGATTTTATCATTTAAAAAAAAGTTACATGACTATTATTGTTTAAATAAATAAATGTATGTAGCAGATATATGGGGCCTTGCAAAACAGTGGCCTTGTTGTCCTTGTAAAATCATGGACTCACTCCTGTTACTTTGGCTAAGTAGAAAAGGATTCTGGGGAATGACTAAGCAGAAATAGAGGTAGAAAAACAAGTTACATAACCATCTTATGCTCACATCGTGGTTTATGGTTGAATTATGTTTGTTGTGCTTCAAAGGTATGCAAATGATAAAGGCCTAAATGCTTAAAAAGGCCTGGTTTTTGCAAATAAAAAACTCCCTTTTGCACCTGCTTGAAGAATACATGTCATCTGTTTGCTAAAAATATAAATTATGAGATGAATCATGCCTTTCTCACTGGGAAAATTCTAGTCCTGAGAAAGAGAAAACATTGGCATAGTTTGCATACGGAAACTAAAGAATGGGAAATCATACAACACATGTTCCTACTGCACTGTTTTAAGTTTCTTAGCCAGAAAATTATGAATTTGCCAAGTGAGCATAAAGAAAGAGCTTTTAGTTCATAGAAGAGGTTACTTGCATGTAGGTGCCTTTGTGTGTGGAAGGGATTGCTTTATACTGGCACATCTTCTGCTGCAGTGTGTTATCCAAGAAATATTACATAACCAGAATCCAAAGGAGATATATCTTGATTAATTTTTTTCAGATCACATCCATACATGCATATTTCTGTTGTCCACATATGAAGTTAAGTCAAAACAACTCTACTCTAGGGAGAACAATGGCAGTCTGTACACTCATTCACTAAAGTATAAACATCTTTACAGGATGCCCATTAATTAATTTGTTCTTACATAAAACCCAATTTTATTATACAGCATAACAGGACCTAAATAAAAAAGACTTACTCTTCTATATTTTCTTTCTTCTTCAACTTATCTTTATTTTTCTCCTTCTTTTCCTTGTTCTTTTGTGTTTCTCCAACCTTTTTTTTTTCTGGCTTGCTAAGAAATAGAATAACATTTTACATTGTTAAAGACCAAGTTAAAACATATTTAGGAAAAAAACTAAATATCTTAGAGTCAGTAGTATTATGACTGTTTGTCTTACCTCTTCTTTTCTTTTTTCCTTTTCTTCTCCTCTCTAAGAAAAAGAAAAATCTGATAGGCTCATGTGATGCACATACACCTTTCTTCCACATCTATTTATTAGAATCATCTGAATTCAGTAAGGATAACATTATGCTTAAGTGTCTGACCTTAAAAATAACTATTTTTGTTATTGCTTATTGTATTCACCCAGAACTACTTTTGTTTTAAATTAATAGATACAATACCAGTAACTTTGGTACTGAGGATGATCATCATAACTGATGCGCATTAAGTTGAAATGTATGTGCAGTCTCCTTTGGGATTACCTGAATGACACAACTGTTTCTAAAGAAATTATTAGATATATATTATGAATCTTAACTTCTGCTTTAACAACTAATATTGCAGTACTCTCATTTTATGAAATGGCAAAGATACTTACTCATTTTTATTACTATTATTGTTAATATTGTAGCATGCAAACATTCCAGGTAGATATTGTTGCCTGGGGAACAACAAAAGAACACAGTTATATGATACATGGTGAAATACAAAAAAATCTCCTAAATACTTACAATAAGCAATATACTATAATCTTAAAAACTTAGTTTATTATTAATAGTAAAGAAAATTATATGATGATGTGCTTAGATAATCCTATGCAAATTATCAAAGTAAAAAAAGGCAGACTGACACAAAATATATTTAGCATACCTGTTTTCCCCTTTGTGCATCGGTCCAGGGTCCTTACTGGTGTCATCCACTACCACACTGGGAACAAGTGTATGGGAGTGATTGGTCTCAATCACTCCTACCTTCATGGTCAAGTTTGTCTTAACTTGGGTGATTGAAGAGGACTGAATAAAAAAAGAAGCAAGTAATTTCACAAGAAGAAGAAGTAGCTTTTTGTTTTTTTCCTAAAGATGGATCCTTTACATCCTTGCTTTCCTGAAGACCAACAAGAGTATTTGCATTTTCCTGTCTCCCATGACATTCCCACCAGACAAGAAAGGGCTCTGTGGCTGCTTCAGTGTGCTGAATGACCAGGCAACTGATGCTAAAGGAATGTTCAACAGATCTTTAGGGAAGCATTAATTTAGGTCTTTCTCTCAAGCTTTGACACGTACTTTGAAAATATTTAAACAATTGTGTTTGAACATCTGCCACTGTTTCTTCTGGTTTTGAACCAAAGGCTCGAAACTTCTATCCATCTGTATCAAGATGGATAAACAGATTCATGCACAGATGACATCCTGAAAACCAGACTAAAAAGTATCCCCTGGTTGTAGGTCCAAAGAAATCTCAGTATGTCTGACATCTGACTATTATACTCTGTTGAGACAAAAGAGTGGGTTCTGTAAACAGGAAGGTAAGACTGATGTAGTATACCTTGCTTATATAGCAGGTAGTATGTAAACACCTAAATAGAAATGTTAGTGGCTCTTTATGTCTGGTTTGTTCATCTCAAGAAAAAAAATACTGAACACATTTTATAGCTAATACAGTACATTCCACTAAAAAATTTTCTAGCACTGCGCTAGTTACATTTTGCTCTTCTTTTTCACCACTTATTGCTACAATGCTGTCAGTTATATCTTGGTATCAATCACACTGCCAAGTCTTTGGGCATGAATTGTGTCTATCAGTGTGAGCTGCTCTTGCCGGGGCCATTTAGAGAGGCTTATAAAACAGATACTATCCACTGCAGTAACAATATCCCTGCACACGTGAAATCAGAGTATAGAGATGTCTGTAAACCACAAACTGATAATTGAGTGGCACTACCACTGATAAGGGAAGTCAAATGCCATAGGAATCAGTCTTAAAGCAGTGTGTTCTGGCACACTGTGAAGGAGAAGCAGAATGATACAGCTGATGTATTACTTGACTTACTTGACTTCCCTTATTTGTCAGTGAAACTAAAAATACGCCTGTACAGGAAATAGTACAGGAAACCCATTTTTCCAGCACTCATCAGACATGAATGACACATGGTGCAAAAAATAATACAGTAACATCACAGAATTACACTTGGATTACATTACATTCTGATTACATTACAGAATTCCTGAGTTGGAAGGGACCCACAAGGATCATCGAGTCCAACTCCTTAGTGAATGGCCCATACAGGGATCGAACCCACAACCTTGGTGTTATTAGCACCATGCTCTGACAAACTGAGATATAACATTCTACAAAAGAGAAAGATAGAGATTGAGGATTAAGGTGTGTTATTCCATGAATAGTCCTAAATGTAGTCCAATATTGCTGGTCAGTCTTTAAATGCCTAGGAGTAAGGATCACGTCTAAGATAAATAGCCATAAAAATATTCTAAATTTCTGAGACACAGTAAAGTTTAGGTTAGATTCATCAGGACACTAAAAGCTGTACCAGGGTTTCCACTTACTGTTTGAAAGTGTGAAGATTGAAAATATGCTAGGTTGAATTAAGAAGCTTTATATCTACTTACAGGTGCTCTGAAATCTCTACTAATGCTGGCATGCAAAATTCCATCCTGATTAAACCTATATCCTCCACAGAGGAGGTAAGATGATGGTAAGTGTAATAAAATAGAACGTGTCCAAAAATCACACCCATCTAGAATATGTAGCCTGGAGGTTGGGGAAAAAAATCTGTGTCCTCTACCTTCCCATGATATTCAGGTTAATAGGATTTTCTGTGCATTTTTTCAAATAAACAGATTCCTCTGGCTTTGTTGGTGTCTACTGTAAGTGGAAGCACTGTGGGATACTGTGTGTTCTGGGGAAGCAGCCACGGCAGCCATGCGTAGGATTTGCTGGGAAAAAAAGAGCTGCCATTTGAGGCAGCACTGGACATTTCACATTACTGAGGCACTGGAAGCATTAAATGACATAGAAATTGAAGTATTGACTACCCTGTAGTCTCAAAACACCAAGTTTAAATGTCAAGCTTAGGTGAGAGCTGCACCAGGTTATTCTCCTTGTCAATGAGTCTGGCTGTGTAGCACAAGAATATCTTCAAATTCCACTAGTCTCAAAGCAAACTGTGGGGAGTTTAAGTTCCCAAGTCTAAGACACAGAAATGCTAATGCAGCATGTGCCCAGTGCACATTGGACAGATGCAGTAATCAGATCTGGTTTGGGGGCTGTTGTTACCTTGTTACAGCATTTTTGTAATAAAACCCCCATACTGGGCACAGTAGAAAATGTCACATTAAACTCAGTGGGTCCAGAACTCACCTTAATGCATTTTCAAGCATTTCAAATTTTTTACTAAATTGTATCACTACCATGTTTCATATTCTGTAGTCACACATATTTTTCATAAACTGGTACATTGTCACAAATTGTTACACTGCTTTTATTTTAATAATGGGATGCACATTTTCACGTTATCATATATAGGTAGTAAGTTCAAAAGGTAATAGAGAGATGCTTTCTTTAGAGATATTTTAGATTTCTACCATATGGTTTTTACTGCATTATCACAAATAGTTTTCTTTTACAATCTTGGATTTTTAAATGTAACTACTGTGATAAACAACTGAGTTTCCAAGCATTATGATCTGAAAACTAATTATATTAATTACTATACATCAAAATATTTAGGACTGCAAGAAAATAAAGGCAGTATTATCCTTTTACAGGATTGTGGTGAGTGGAAGATCAGGTTCCATCTCCTCTTTTATTTTATGTATTTCTCCCTTTCTTACTGGCCCACCACATTCACATCCATAGTCATTATTTTCATAGAGAAAATGCTTTAAATAAGGATACCCTGGAACAGATTTTGGCATCATATATAGATCTAATTATTTCCTTTACAAAAAGCAGAAAAAAAATCTTCATTAACATTGAAATATGCAGCACGCTACAGCAAGATCTGTCTCTTCTAACACGCTAAGAGTCCTTAGCAGTTCTGCAATAAGCAGTTTCAACAGTGTGCATGCTTACCTTGGGAATGTAATCTGCTGCTTCTAATAGATATTTCAGTCCTTTAAATCAGCCACATTTCCTTACTATATAAGCAGAACCACCATGAAAACCTAAATATAATCAACATTTCATAAATAAATTCCTTATTGATTGATTTCACAAAGAGCCGGCCCCATGTGCAGTTCTCAGAATTATTCCCGAGGAAGGACATGGATATTAGAGGAGGATTTCCTTGACCTAGTTATGGATTTTGAGATTTAGAAGGAGATGAAAGTGACAGTGGCAGTCACTATTATCCCTCTCCTGAACAGAAGCTTACTAGCCCTATCTACAAGCACAATAAGTGACAAATATTGGAGCATGCTCTGTTTTGAAACTGAAAAAAAAAATTGTAAATGACTATATTTCAGTATTATCTGCTTGCTTGTTTTCTTAATATTGCAGATGCTTCTTAACTGTAGTCACAGTTTTTCACTGTAACAGATAAAACACCATAAATGGAAATTTCCTGTTTATTTTATGGCTGAAGAAAAGGAAATAACATTTTCAACTGCTTAAAGTTCTTAAATAACATAACATTTTTTGATGCTTAAAAAATCTAGTGATTTGTGAATGTACTTTTAGTGGAAAATGCCATGGTGATAAAATTTTAAGATACTGCAGTGATCTTCAAGTTCAGTATGGCTTATGACTTTGCAAAATGGTTTGTTAAGTAGCTGCATTCCTCCTCCATTAGAAATGTGCAAGAGTTCATCTGTAGTGGCCAGAGTCAAGAAAGACCCCATGAGGATCCTAGCGTATGCTTCAAAAGAGAAGATGGTATTTGCATACCTCACCTTTCATACTTCACTGCTGGATACCATAAGAATGATGAAAATAATGTTTTTAGATGTTTGAGTGATTAATTTTTCAACCTGGAATGTTTTACATGGCCCATTTTGGTATAAAAGTAAAAAGCTTTTAAACAGCAAAAGGAGTAAATGTTCAAACTGTAAATTATATCTTTGTCACAACTGAGACATAACTAAAGTTGCTGAATTATATTTTAACTTTGCTTCACAACAAGCAGAATCCAAAAAAGCAGTCCAGCCCCTGGGACTCCAGGATTATGACACATTTGTTTCTATAACCACAGACAGCAGGAAGAAATGCCATTAGCAATCATAGGAACCAACTTAAATCTTGCAGCCAGGGGGCTGAGTTGTAGATTTAATAACAAACCCCAAGCTCAGTATCACAGATCGGCCTCTGATGACAGAAACAAATTAGACACATCTGCTGCTATGATTTTCCAATCCTGAAGACAGTTGGTCCATTTTCCAGAAAAGAGAATACACATTTGAAATTTAAAGAATAAAAATTATTTTAAATAAGACAGTAACAGGCAACAAGGAAATGCATAATCTTATGCACACTGGAAGCCACCTACACCAGTTTTGAGTAAGATATGCAGCATAACAAATAGATAACGAAGTGAATAATCTCCCAAATTCTGGTATATGCTTCACTGTTGTCTTTGAAGTGCTGAAACGCAACTCATCCTAAAATCATAGTTATGAAAGGAATCTCAGAAGATCACGGCATCCAACTAGTATTGAATCTTGATCCATTCTACCTCTGTCATTCTCATGGGTTTTTGCCTGGCTTGCAGTCTGAAAGATGTCAATGTTCAATGCTGAGCAGTGATTTTGTGAATATGTGGTGGCACTAAGTGTCTGGGACACATGCCTTGTTGTGTGTTACAAAGGAGTTGATACACCTTTTTACTCTGGTATAGAACTGTCAGTTTTCTTTTAAAATAAGCAGTCGTGCAAAGCAACACTAACTTACTTTTTTCTTATTCATTTTACCATGGAATTTTTCAAAGCGATCAAACAGAGGAAGATGAGTCCTACTGGGCCAGACCAGTTCCTTATATGACAGTGGCCAGAACCTCACTTACCTGTGAGGAAGTTGGCAGGACAAATTCTGGGTGAGCTCAACACAGTGGTGTCGATTCTGCCCTCCTTTAAAAGCCAATTACATAGTCATTTACTTCATTGACAATTATATTGGTCTAGCGACAATATTTTTTCATGGATATTTTTCCTGTCATTCCATATTCCAGTGAAGTAACCTTGACTGATGGGAGAATGACTGCTCTAATGGATTATTGTTTTAGTAGGCCAACTTTAACCTATATTTGCATTTTGCATTGTCATCATCTGTAATTCTCATCAATCCTATTAAGGCCACCTCTAGTTTCAGATACCCATAACGAAAACACTGGATATATTATACATATGTATAATGTATGTATATGTAACTATGCAGGTTTCAATGGCACAGCATTGTCTTTCAGTTTACTGCATTGTAGCTGTGTAAACAGATGGGTGTTTGGATTGGGACCACAGCTTTGACAGGCTTATTTTCCGCGAATACTGTTCTGTCTTTTCTAGTGCTGATGTGATGTCAGCAATTAATGTCATGTCAGAAGTCCTGTAGCTGAGAAGGCTCCAGGGGTTATTTAATATGCTTTCATATAGAATACTATGTGTTGTGAATACACAGAATACTGTGTCATGACGCACAATCAGCCCCAATGATGGCTTGATGGCTGGAAAATCATCAGTGCCAACAGCGTCTCCACCAGTAGGTGGTACTGTACTTTTACTTTAGGGTTAAGTGGTGCATGATGGAGAGCAAAATAGAAGCAATTTAAGATGTGTGTTGGATTCCCACGTGCAGATGAGGCTGGAATCACGAAGCACTGGACAGACTCAGGCACAGAGCACAGCACTGTACAGTGTGCTCAAAAACTGTGTCAAAATGATTCACCACCATCTTCCAGGTCCAGACCCTAGTTTTTGCATGACTACTCTGCACAGGGATTAGCACTTCTGAAACGTCCACGCTGAGTCTGACCACACTCAGCAGTATTTTCTGTGCTCTGAGATGATCCTGCAGTAAGGCTATCCTTGTGGTTCCCAGGTTCAGTGGGTGTCTTTCCTCTGAGATCTCTTAAACTCTCAGCCTGAAACCTGCAAGGACTAGAGGGGCTGGCTTATCAGAAAACTCTCTGGAAAATACTAGATCTTCATTCAATAGTATAATTGGGATAAAGAATAATTGTAGTAACCCTACAGGAGTGCCAGAAGCTCTGTGCAGTCAGTATTTCTGTTTAGCAGAATTTTATTTCAAGTTAAATAACGTGGGATGTCTTGGTTGGTTGCAAAGAATAATGATGCAAAAGTGTTTACACATACAAAGGTGATTCCATTGATAATAATTCTGCTTAAATAAAAATCATCAATATATGATATTGCCACCAATATGAGTGGTAGAACATGCACTGTAGATAAAATGGGTTTAATAAATCTAGCCTGGCTTGTCTTTCATTAACTGTACTATAGATGGAGTTAAGGTGGCACTATCTGGGCATTTATAAGGCAACTTGTATGCAATTAATCTCTACACAGCATGTACAGCAATTTAATAATTTCAATCTAGAGACTTTTTTCTCATTTGAAGTTAATTTCTTCACATGTTGCTCCTGCAGGTCTGCGCTAAATCACCAGCATTTGGGGCAGATGGAGTTCCCATGGCCAGAGCTTCACTCATAAATCTACTTCAATAACTTTTGTGTGGCTACCTGCTAGGATAGGTAGTAAACCTGTCTGCAGCTGCTGTATTGAACAGAGCTTATGTTTTGACACTGTCGCGTAGCAACGACTGCAGGCAGAGTAATGCAGAACAGGGAAGCTGAGCAATGACAGGACTTAAAAACGCCACAGGCAATTTTCCTAAACAATAATAAAAAAAGAGATAGCTCTTGCTTCATGCCTGCACCTGGACTAGCTGCATGGTGAGCAGGTTTTGTAATTGTGGTGAAACTTGTTGTCATCATCTTTAGTATTTATGGTAATATAATTAAATACTGCATAAGGAACTCAATGTATATGCATATGAGAAAAAAAATCCTCAACAAGATTAAAGAATTTATAACAAAGCCAGGAGTCACACAAATCGTGGTAATTAAGTCATTCATGGCTAACACAGAGGTAAAGATGGGGTTTATTAAGGCAGAAAAATGAGGTTTCCAATGACATTTTTATTTATATACGTAAAAGATTAAAGTTGGCTAGATAGTCAGTGCTTCCATTTTTATTGAAGACCAACAATTAAAGTCAGTGCTTGATGACTTTGAGGAAAGTTTCATTAAACCTTTCATATATTACATAATGAATGAAATTATGTAACTACATAAGTAACATAACTTTAACATAAATTTTCTCTTGCATTTTCCACACATTTAATGGGAAAAAAATTAGTGCAGTAACACGGAAAGGCATAGCAGGGTTTCATAACACACTTGTTCCTCTTTTGGAGAAATTGGAACTGCCACAAAATTGCTTTGAGTTTTAGTACGTGCATATTGTTACCTCATACATAAAAGACTGATCTGGGCTTAACTGTATCTGGCATAGCTCCAGGGAATTAAATGGGTCTGTGCTGATTTGCATTAGCGCATGATCCAGGCATTGCTCTACATCAGTCGTAAGTGTCATTTTGAACCATAAACTGGCATATTTTTCCTTTTTTATGTGAGATAAGACTGTATATCAATACTTTATTTTATTTCTCATTTGACCTTTACATATCATCCAAAATAAAGAAAAATATATTAATGTTGATAAATTACTTTTATGTAGTTTCTTGCTTCCTGATATCGTCTCAAAGGTCTTCAAAACAAGCTGAGTATGAAAAGTGCTAATCATCAGTGAAGTATACACACATAAAGTATGCCTACTCTCTTCTGTAATAATATTATAGATTGCGAGTTTTTTATATCTGTCCGTTGATTTGGATTGTTAGCCACAAGTTTTTTGTGATTTCATATTTTTTCTCAGAAAAAAAAAAGAGTTGCATAGTGATTTTTGCAGTTAATTACAGTAAAAAAAATACAAAAAAATGAGCTATGTAAAGATTTTCAACCAAGAAACAGTAAGTATATAAAATCATTTCAGTTAGAAAACACTCTTAAGATCATCGAGTGCAAGTTAACACAACACTATTAAGTTCATCAGTAAACCATGTCCATCAACACCATATTTACACATCTTTTAAATACCTCCAGGGATGGTGAGTCCACCATTTCCCATGGTGGCCTATTCCAATGCTTGACAACCCTTTGGTGAAGAAAAACCTCCCCTGGTACAACCTGTGGCTGTCTCTTCTTGTCCTGTTGCTTTTTACTTGGGAGAAGAGGCCAACCCTCACCTAACTACAACCTCCTTCCAGGTAGTTGTAAAGAGGTGTAAGGTCCACCCACAGCCTCCTTTGCTCTGGGCTAAACACCCCCAGCTTCTTCAGCAGCTCCTCACAGGACTTGTGCTCCAGACCCTTCCCCAGCTCCATTGCCCTTCTCTGGACGCATTCCAGCACCTCAATGTCCTTCTTGTAGTGAGTGGCCTGAAACTGAACACAGGATTCACAGTGCAGCCTCATCAGTGCTGACTTCAGGGGGATAAAATCCTACTGGCCACACAATTCCTGATACAGGGCAGGATACCATTGGCTTTCCTAGCTGCCTGGTCACACTGATGGTTCTTGTTCAGCTGGCTGTCAACCAGTGTCAACCAATACCTGAGATTCAATATTTTATTCATTAATTTAAAAGACTTTGATGTCTATAGTCTGCCAAAGGACTTGGCCTGTACAGAGGCACATCTGCAGAAGTGATTGTTTCTGCATTGATTGTCTGGATTGTTTCTCAGTGTTCTTGCTCTGGGTACTCCACCACGATGAAGGCCTGAGCAGCAGGCCAGCAAGAGCTGTGCCAGGGGAAGAGGTGGTCTTTGGCAGCTCACCCTCTCCCACCTTCTCTGCTGCTTCAGCAAGACCTTGTGGATATTACCACTTCCCTTCTCAGCAGATCTGCCAACTGTGTAACTTGCAAGATTGCAGCAAACTCATAAAATTAACACATTTTTGCAGAAACCAGGGTGTGAACACACAGAGTTGGCAGATCTGAGAGGACACAGAACTAAAATAGGAGTTTGGAGCAGACTGCAGAGATGCATCTGTCCATTTCTGTGGTTTTAACCTGTGAGCATTCCTACATAATACAAGAAGATCAAAGTTTGCTCCCAAATTTTCAGATTGTGCTTTAAGATTTTAATTTAACTGTTTCAAATACCATTTAAATTATTGCTCTATTTTTTTGACAGTAACCTGTTTTAGAAATGTTAAAGCAGAGAAGTCAAACTCTTTTTATCATGTAGCCTGTACTGGATCCAGGCCACCTTCCATAGAAGTTGTTATAGTCTACACATAGTAAACATAAGGTGGATGGCAATTAAAATCACAAAAACAAATGGAATGTTGCTTTTCTCCTAACATATAGAGTGCTGGTTATGCTAAAAAATAAATACAGAAATAAAAAATGAGACTAAGATATTAAAACTGATCTCTTGGTTTAACACCAGGACTGCAAAGTCAAGGATGCCTAAGGCAAGGAAAACCAAGTTATTTTGCTTATAATGTCACTGTATTTCAGCAATCTCCCCCAGTGGTAAAACTTTTCAAAACCAATGATGATTCGTTTTGCTGCTGTGCTGCAAAGCATGGTTACAGCTCTAATCTCAATCCTGCATGTCCCTGTGGTGCTCTGCAGAGGTGTGTTAAAATTGCAACTGTTTACCTGCGGTTTGAGAAATCCTTGTTCATGCTAAAGGTTCTCAGACTGTCTCAGGAAGTTTGCTGGGCAACATTTAATGTTTTATTAAGCCTTACATTTTGTAAATGTGTTTCACTTAATCACATCAAAAACAAGGCCTTGGACTTCTACGTTAAAACTATTGATTGGGTAATAATTATTTCTCATAACAACTTGGAGCCTGTTCAGCCACGTGGAGTCATCTCAGGGTATGCATCACCAGGCACTGCCCTTGTTCTATATACGACGCTGGCATAGATTGGCCAGGGGATCCCTCTGCCTGCCCGCAGATCCACTGGCCAAAGGGAGCGCTAGCATAGAGGTCATAGAGGTAAGTGGTTGCACATCAAGACTGCTCACCTCCCACGTGCGAATGGGAGGAAAATCAAATCTACAGAAACTCCTAGGAGAGGCAAATGCTGCCAAGGTACTACAGGAGAGAGCTCTCTTCTTCCGATTCAGTGTTCAGGTGTGGCCGCAGAACTCCCCAGGTCTGGGAACTTGATCACGATCTCTAAAGCCCATTCCGGGTCGCTCCTGGAGCCGTGCGCGCCCTTTCCCCGCCAGGACGGGCCCAGAGGGGCGGCGGGGATGCCGCCTCCGTCGCCAGCGAAGAGCGGGCGCGCCCAGGTGCGCCGGGCCGCGCCCGGGCGGGCGGAGCCGGCGGCGGGG
>VZRZ01000669.1:641378-722774 GCA_013398175.1 Climacteris rufus
CGGGGCGCTGGGTGCTGGGGGCGGCACAGGGCGGGGCCGCGCTGCGGTACCGGGAGCCGGCACACCTAAGACTTTCCTCGGCCCTGGCGTCACCCGGTTGTTTTCCGGCGAGTGGCGCGCTGCCGGCGCCGGGGAGGCTCCGGCGCTTCTCCTGTGGCTGGCTCGTGTTAAACATCTTTCCAGGGGGTTTTTATGTGCGTTTTCTTGAGTCTCCAGTCCATGTGTGCCGGGGAAGAGTTGCTTGCTGCTTCGCGGTACACCCACTTTTGGCCCCAAAAGCCATGCCTTGGCGACCTGGGTGACCGAGAAAGGCGCTTCATGTTTCTGCTAGGGATGAGCTGAGTCGCGAGTTCAATAGAAATGGTCAAATTCTGTGTCTAATCAAAGCAATTAGTTTTCGAGAGACATAGGACCGGTGTCTTCAGTGGCAGGTTAAGAGCCAAGTTGGCCATCATTCGCAGGCCCTAGGCTCGCAGAACTGAAGAATGACAGCAAGTTAGACGTGGCACAAGAAGTGTGTAGCACCAGGCTGGCTGATCTACCCAATTCAGACAGGGTATATTTAGGTGTTTGAGGGGAAAAAAAAAAAAAAAAGGGATTTAGCTGAATCGTAAAAACAGTTTAGAGGTTAAAAGGGTGGCTGCCTTCGTTCAGGCTGGCTTCCCCTTGAGTCAGAGCTGGCAAAGTTCATTTCTGCAAGGAGGGGTTCTGCTGACAGGTTCATGTTTGTTGACATTTGGAAGTGGGAGGTGAAACTAGCTTAGCTACCGAAACTCTGTGCTGAACAAGCCAGGCAGCCTCGGTCGTTTGTCACCTTCCTGAGCCTTTCCAAGTGATCCTCAGGCTTCCCAATGGGCAGTAAAGTAACAGTAACTCCCGGATCAGCCCCCTCTTCCCATGTCTCAGGTGGTTCTTTGATCGGTGCAGTGACGTACTGCTCTATATGCAAGTGGAACAAATGGCAGGTTTTTTAAAACTGGGAAAAGCTGTTCAGCACAATAAGCAGAGATCATAACTGTTCAAAATTACTCTTCTCAGTGACAAATTCAATGTTTCTGTGTGAATGTCTGCAAAGATTGTAATTCAGAAAGGAGAGCAACAACCTGTGGCAGTCACAGAGTGGCTTAATACAGATGCCATGATTAAATTTTCCTTATTCGATGTCATAATGTATGCTGAGGAATGAGAAACTTTAGAATGCATAGAAAAAGTAGCAGTAGTGTCATGTGAAAGGGAATAAGCCTGACATTCATCTCCAGCTAAATGAAAGTACACCATTCGCAAAAAAGGGAGAAGAGGGGCGTTATTTTCTTCACCGTAGAAACCCAACATGCTAATAGAAAGCTGCCCTTACTGTTGCTGGTAGCTGAAAGACTATATTTATCAGGTGCTTTTATCTTCATGTTCTCTTTTAATTAAAGGCAGGGAATGTTGCTGCCTCTCACACCAGCCACATTTAGCATCATTATAGGTATTGGGAGCTAAAGGATTTCATTCACTGGCAACTTCTCTATTTTTTTTTCTTTTTCACAGAATCATAGAATAGTTTAGATTGAAAGGGACCTTTAAAGGTCATCATGCCATGAGCAGGGGCATTTTTGGCTTGCCCTGATATGTGTTAGCTAAGAGAAAAGATATTTATGCTTAAAGGTCTTTTCTGTAATTTTTTTTTGGTGATTTATTCTTCACTAATTATGTCTAAACATCTCAGTAGTATAAGAAATTTTTCTTCTTCTAGGAGTATGCTAACAGTTTAGGATTTTAAAATACTTTCAGGTGCAGAAGTAAATTAAATTTCTTTACATTATCCAACTGTAATTTCTGCTAATGATAAGGTGGTAGAATTGTATCTATCCTGCATACTATGCAATAGTAATTGCATGTTGATGTAAGTTCGCTAAGATTTTATTCTTCAGCTGTGGAATATGAACATACCCATTTTACGGGACCATTTTTATGAAATGTGATTTAGCAATACAAAACAACTCCTGTTATATGGAAACTCTCTTAACAAGCAAGGAAATGTGCTTGCACAGCTTGCAAATTAAATTATAACTTACTGTAGTATGTTTGTTTTATAGTATGGAACAGGAAAACGGGGAGCAGGTACTCACTCTAGTTCCTTACCTGTAAAGGGTGCTACCTCCCAGAGTTAGTATCAGCATTACCAGCTGGAAAGATGATACTTTTAAGACTTTAGATATTTTAGCTATTCCTTGATAAACTGTATTAGATGAATTATCCAAGTCTGCTTATTTTTAATTGTTCAGTGAAGTACTTTTGGCATAACATTATTTCTAGAGCTTAGATATGAACACAGAAGCACATAATTTTCTACCAAGTCCCCAAGTGGGTTCTTTTCAGTGGAGGAAAAAAAAAAAAAAGGGGGAAAAAAGGGAGTGTGTTATTGATGGTGCCACTCAGTGGGATGAATCATTCATATTTTAATTACAGGGAGAACATGGAATACAAAACTCTCTGTTGTATCCCATGCTTTGTATGAATCACAGTGGAGTGAGCTTTTGTACTTCTGTACCATTTCATATTTTAATATGTCTTCCCAATAAACCTTTTTTCCAAAAAAGGTTGTTCTTAAAAGCTATTCCAGTTTAGAATCTCTGATCCACACTGGTCACCCGATGCACTCTACTGTGAGAAACTGAGACATCAGCCTAGGCTGCCTGAGCCCTGTTGCAGCTTTTTTGCCTGATCCCTGCTTCCTCATGCGAAATAACGACTCATTTTGTTCTTAGAAATGGAATATCTCTTCTTCCTTTAAATACACATCTATGCTGATAACAATGATGTCATTCCCACAGACTGTCATCATAGTGATATTGATAATGCTTGGCTGGCTGAGAGTGTGAAGGTTCGGTCTCCACTCAGGATCACCCAGCTCTCCACCAGCTTGCAGGGATAGCTGGGGGAACTGTCCCCTGTGGGGTGTGACCTATCTCCAGCCAGGGCTTGTTGAGGTTACATGAAAATTGCTGAGAGGTGCAATGAGACCTTCACTTGAGTTTTATGATTGGTTAAATAAGACTTGGCTCACGTATTATTCACTGAACAGTTTTAATAAAATGCCTTAATGCCCGTATGTGAGAATTTGCTCCCAGTTTGATTTTCCTTCCTTTTTTTAAATTTGTTTTTCCAATCTCAGCTACAAATGTAAAAACAGAAGCTTGGAATAGCAGCAGGCTTACTTTAACAGAAAAAGTTCAAAATCATTGATTTGGCTATAGGTTTGTGTTTTGGGGATGTGGTCTCTGCACAACAGAAAAGAACTCTTTAATCTTGAAGTTTCAGGTGAACTTTTAAGATTTTAAGTTGAATTTTACATTGAAGCTAATATTTTTTTGTTGGATTTCTTGGTATTGCCCTGAGCCAATGAAGTGCAAAATATGTACAAAAAATAATGTGTTCACCTGTGAACTACAGGGACGGGTAATGACCCAGGGCAGCATTGTGTGTGCTGTGTGGATTTTGTGTGTTATTTGCACAGTCAGAAATTACAATTCTGGGAAAGCGCAAGAAGGAGTGAGCAGAGTGAGGACAGGCTCTTCCAGAGCTGGGCCTAGGTCATGAATCATTTGTCCTTCCTTTTCTGCTCCCAGGTGCTGTGCTCTCTTTTTCTTGCCATGACTCCTGCCAAGCATGGTGCCAGATCATCAACGTGTCTGAATCAGACTCTCCTTTCCTCACCTCTATGGATGGGGCTGTCAATGAAACAAACTGGAGTGCTTCCGTGCCTTCTGGAAGCAAATACCACCTCTACATTGGCTTGGCTTTGGCAGTAGGTTCCAGTGTCTTTATTGGTTCCAGTTTCATACTGAAGAAGAAAGGACTTTTGAAACTGTCAGAGAGAGGAGTGACCCGAGCTGGTAAGTGATGGTGCCAGCGTTGCTCCTGCTGGGGACACAAACACGTCTTATAACTTGACAAAATCAAGTGTTCAAGTCACAGATCATGTTTAAAACAGGAGTACTTTAATGGTGATCAGAAGTCCTGTCTTGGTGAGGGATGGAGATACAGTATTATTTCTCTGTGATTTCTCTGTGATTGCAGAGACTGGGATTTCGGTCTAGGACTTTGGGAGCTGCAGGGGGTGTTAAATCTGGTGAGATTATGCTGTTTCTTCACTGACAGCAGTTAGTTACCAAACAAAATTCTGTGTTCGTTTTACCATTCAAAATGCCTTTCTCTCTCTTTTTTTTATCTTTTTACCCCTCATTTGAGATGGAAAGTCTTAATCTGGTTTGGCTTTTTGCTTTGTGTTTCTGTTTTTTTTTTTTTTTTTTAAGTAAGTGCAATGAGTTGTAAAAAGGACATTTGTTACACAAATTTCTAGACCTAGGACAACTTTCTTCATCCAAATCAACAGATGAAGAGCTAGAAAAAGAACGATTGGGCTAATCTCATAATTTCCTTTGCATAGATTTAAATACATAGCATTAACAGTTTTTCTTTTGTTTGTTGTATTTATTGCAATATACTGTTTCACAGAATTTGCTTGTTTGAAAAAACTGTGTTAATGAATATTCCATATACTTAAGTTTTATGTAAAAATAATTAATATATGCAGGGGTATTTTTCTTTCTGATTTCTTCCAATCTAAAGTAAAAGGAAAGTCAAACTGCAGCTGACTGTATGAGTATATTGGTTCTGACCTGGAAAAGCATTTTGAAACATTTCTTAAGCTCATCAACAACCTTTATAGACACTTTATTTTGCTTGGAATTTTCCCTCCATGTATATTTAGTCAAATAGCATTTTTCAGAAGTCCAAGTCACTAAGCAGTAGAGTGGTTAATAAAATGTCGGTCAAAATCAAATACTCTTCTTGTTGCATCCAGATAACATGCTCTTTTGGTACTTTGTAGGTGCAAATGTTAAGCTGTACTTTTTGTTTATTACAATAAGGTGATCTCTTTCTTCTAAGATGAGGTGATTTTTTGTCTTTCAGGACAAGGTGGATATTCTTATTTGAAGGAATGGCTTTGGTGGGCTGGACTTCTATCAAGTAAGTCACCTCTTTCCTCTCAGCCTATATGTAACTGCTACAAAAACAGGTTGTTTTAAGGAGATTTTTTCCCTGATTTTTCACTCCCTTTACTTAAAAGAAATGTCCTTGCAATTACATTCACGTCAAGCTGTTCTGATACGCCATCTACCAAATACTGCATTTGCTCTGCAGAACTCTTTGCAGAATAACCACCTTTTCTGTAATATCTGGTCAAAAGCAATGGAATTGTATCTGTCCAGCCATTAGGAGTACTCAGGAGAAAAATACTTAACTTTCTTCAGCATTTATTATTTCCAGAAGGGGTTGCGCAGCTCATTCTGTAATGAAAAATTGCAAATATAGTGCAGAAAAAGATTTTGGTTTATATTTGCTCTCATAGCAGTCATACAAAATATTTACAATAATACGCCTTTTTATTTCCCCCTCCAAGCTGATCCAAATGTTCTTTCTTCTGCAGTGGGATTAGGAGAAGCTGCAAACTTTGCTGCCTATGCCTTTGCACCTGCAACCTTAGTTACCCCCTTGGGTGCACTGAGTGTTCTCATAAGGTTGGTACCAACTGGGAGCAAGCCTTGGCAAATGAACCATGCACTGCATGAAGAAAAGATACTGTCTTTGGCTGAAAATAGAGATTTTTAATAAGAAAACTGAAAAGCAGTTTTTGGACAAAAGTTGCTTTTTGTTCCTTGGTGGAAAGATATTTTGCTTATTTAGAACTGAGTTCTCTGGGTAGATAGAATCAGAAGTCTCGTTCCAAAGGCCACTGAATGCCTTCCCAGTAGCCTTCCACCTACATTACAAAGTATTTCTTATCAGCATATACAAGGTATACTGCTGATGCACAGTGATAGTAGTCTCTAATTTATCTCTTCCTAGAGAACTGAAGCTTTTTAGGAACTGTTATCCTAAACTGTTGTATTTTTTGGAGCATAATTTCATATTCAGGCACACTTAGTAAATCTTTTGGTTTTGTTTTGTCATTTTGAAATCCTTCTGGAAAGAAAGCAAAGAAAATTTTAGCTTTTTTCAGTATCCACAATTAATATTTGTGGTTCTTTTGAAACATAAATGTCTTCTGAAGACTTATTATTTTCTGTGTATGAAGAAACAATTTTAAGTACTTAAGCATGTACAGTAATGTGGCTATCATAGCAGCAGAAAAGACATGGACTATGATAACAAAAACATTTTGGGAAATAATTTATTAGCAAAATGAAATTATTGTATTTTAAATGTAAAACTCTGACTTTTAAGACCTGAGGATACTATATAAAACACTGTATTTAAAACAACATGGGCTGCGGTGTCGCGTCTCGCTCAGCCCTGCCTCGGGATAGCTCGGTGGAACCTCGGGGCTGGAAGCGCCGCTTATTCAGAGGGTCTGGAGCGATCTGATCTCAGCCAGGATCGAGCCCTCGCGCAGGAACCAGTGGCCCAGAATGTGGGCTCGCCAGAACCTCTCGCGCTGTAAGCAGATATCCCAATGGCGCTGCCCCAGGCTGGATAGCCTGTCTTCGGTAGGTGCAGATAGGAGCTCGCTGAGCGCACGGCGGTCCGGAGCACGAAGAAAAGGAGAGGGAGATTTCTGGCGGGGGTGCAGATGGTTTATTATAGTCCAAGCGAAAACAGAAATCTGCCGAACTGCGCCCCAAACACGAACTCTTAAACACAGGAAACAGGGCATGGAAAACACTAACATCCAATAGCACGGGGCTTACAGGATGGGACACAGTAATAACAACCAATTATTAAAGATTACCTAATAACTGACCAATAAACTGCTGAACTGCGAAGAAGTCTGTGGAAAGGGAGGCTGGGTTTGTGCTTCTTTCCACCTCAGGGGATGTCTAAGGGGTGTCCTGAACATCCTCGGGTCCCATGTCACTCAACCACTGTATAACCAGTGCCTGAGGAACAGGCGGGGTCCGAGCCCCCCTGAGGGAAGTCACCACTACAATGAGCCACATACTTAAAAAAACAAAACAAAAAAACCCCAAACCTTGGGATGCTTGCAATAATCTAACTGCTAAAGCTGTTCTGTCATAGCAAAACTAATGTAACTCAGTCACCTGCAGTTGTGCTGAGGTCAGCATGTTGGTAGATTCAGATTAACTGGCTGCTTTGCAAAACAGCTTGAGATTTTTGCCCTCTTCTTTGATGTGGATAGCAATCGTTCAAATTTTCATGAGGGAGGTTGTGAGAAATTCCTGTCTGTGAACTCATTACCCCTATGTGAAAAAAACAGTCTGTATTTCGATCAGTGGGTTGAAAAATTTTTTGTGAGCGTGTTCATACACTGTTAAGCCTGTGTCTGCACCCAAGGTTGTGCTCTAACAGGCAAATCATGCCCTGTGAGTGGTCTCACTTAGGCCACGTTATTGTCCTTAGGTTAAATATTTAACCCTGTGGAGATCCTGGGGTCAGTCCTCTTCAAAGGGGGAGACATGCCTTCTCTGTGTTTTTGGGAGAGTCCTGGCAAGCCAGGCGGAAAGTGTGCCTGGGTGGGGGAGCCTGGGGAGGGATAAGGAACGGTTTCCAAGACTCTAGTGCCTTGGTTCTAAAGGCAAATGAACTGCTTTGAACCACTTTTGAAAGGAAAAAACAGCTCTTGTGGTTAATCTACAGGTGTGTGAGAGTGCATACCCTGACCCAGGCAATCAGGAATGAGAAGTTCCTTAGCAATTTGGATCTTTTTGCAACCTGGAGGGAAGTGATCAGGGTTGCTAAATTCCCTAAAACATGACCTTACATTCTTGGTCATGACCGACTTTCTTGGAAAAACTCCTTACAATTTTATGGTTTCATGCTGGTTTACCATTTATCCAAATTCGAAAGAGGTTTTGCATTACTCTCATGCTACACAGACAGATTTTTAATGCCTTGTGTGGCTGGTGGAGCTGAACCTTTTATTTCTATTTTGCCAAACAGTGCTATCTTGTCGTCTTATTTTTTAAATGAGAAGCTGAACATTCATGGAAAGCTGGGCTGTGTACTGAGCATTTTGGGGTCAACAGTCATGGTTATTCATGCCCCGGAAGAGGAGGAGGTTACCTCACTAGATGAGATGGAAAGAAAGCTGAAAGATCCAGGTCTGTATGCAATTGCAGTGAACACATGCTGTAGTTCATAAAGAAGTGTTCAGGACACTGAACAACTCTGAGCATGTACTTGGACATTGTACTGGTATTTTATCTCATACTCTTCCCTTTCTTCTTTCTTACAGTGTTTGTTACATTTGCTGTTCTCCTAACAGTTGTTGCCCTTCTCCTGATTGTTGTTGTGGCTCCAAAGAGAGGTCAGACAAATATACTGATCTACATTTTAATTTGCTCACTCATTGGTGCTTTCTCTGTCTCATCTGTAAAAGGCCTGGGCATTGCCATTAAACAAATGCTAGAGCAGAAGCCAGTCTATCGACATCCACTGGTTTACATTTTGGTGGGCATCTTGGTGCTCTCAGTCAGCACTCAGATCAACTATCTCAACAAAGCCCTGGATGTGTTCAACACATCCCTAGTGACACCTATTTATTACGTGTGTTTCACTACGACGGTTGTGACGTGCTCCATCATCTTGTTCAAGGAGTGGAGCAGTATGCAACTGGGTGACATCATTGGAACCCTGAGTGGATTCTGCAGTATCATCATTGGCATTTTCCTATTACATGCCTTCAAAAACACTAACATCACCTGGAGTCAGTTGATGTCCACTGTTGCTAAAGAATCATCACTACCACATTGTGAATATGAAACCAGTCACACTTTGCTGGATAGCATGGAAGACCCAGCTTTGGCATATGAGGAGGACAACATTTTATTCAGTCAATGAAACTCTCAAGCGGTGTTGATCATCAAAGTATCATGACTTGCAAAGTCAGCCCACCCATGTCTACTAGAATGCTCTACTTTGCTGCAGTCCTCTGGAAATTTGTCTGTGAGGCCTGTTAAGTGTGGGCCACTCCTATGTCAGCTGTTGACAGTAATGAATGAAAATGTTAAATAATTAACATGACAGAGAACTGGTGGTGACTTTATGTTAGGCAATTAAAAACTCTGTACTTTTTTTATGGAGCATCTCCTGTTGGGTATTTTTAGCAAAAACAAATGGTCTTTATAGGCCACATTTAAAAAATGCAATTTTCTTTTAATGATAAAAGATAATCCTGGCTGAAATGACAGGTACTGTGCTATTATCTTGGTGATGGCCTTAATATTTCTGGCTTTCTTTATATTTTTATAATTTATTGCCAAGCAAGCTTGTAGATACTCTACATGAAGGATATTCATTGGAGACATAATATGAAGAAAACAGTGTTTAACTCTTAGCTTTTAATATAAAAATTTATGCAAGATTTTTTCATTTTTGATGACCTACCAGTGAACATTGGTTAGATGTCACAGAAAAAATTTAGCAAATAGAATTCTTGGTATGTCTCAGCTTTTCTACCAAAGGAATACTGAATGGATTGCGAATCTCTGAATGTGCCTGTAACTTTTCGTTGCAAAACTAAGACCAAGTTTAAGAAAAAGAAAATTCATTAGAGGCCTGAAAACAGTTGCTATTGGCTTAAAAATTACATGAGATTATAGAATTAAGTATTCAAAGGCAGAAGAAAACCAGAATGTGCCATTAAAAATTTCAACTTTGTTTTATATTACGTTGAGGATTGAAAAGGGGCTTTACTATTTTTCATACTTCTTCCTAATATTGCCATCTATTAATCAAAACCCATTTAAGCTTTTCATTTTTTTTCCTAATTTTCTGGAAAGGTAACATTCTTTATTTATAATAAAGCAGTCTGGGTAATTTTTTTTTTTATTTTATAAGTGCAAAATCCATTTGCAATCCATGTGCTACTTCTAAAGATACTGGGTAAACGATAGGCTGTAGGCAAGGTGTGAGAAACATCAAAACATCTTTTTTTTTAGTTTGGCCTTTTCATCTTTTCTAAAAATGAGTATTCACCTGTATTAGAAGTTTAACAACATGTTAGTACCAGAGGCCTTGAAGATTGGTATCTGTACTATGCTGTGTTCCCAAGTTGTGGTCACTGCTGATCTCACAAAAAAGCTTGCACAGTCCGTGGTTTACTCATTACCTTTGTTTTCCCCCTTTGTTTTCCACTTTGTAAGTAAGAAAGTGACTTCAGCAATCAGAAGTGTGGGTGGTGACAAGCTCATCAGGAAGTATTTCCAATCTTTGGATTTTTAAGTGAGGATGCTAGCACTTCAGCAGTTAAAAGCTGGTTTTAATCAGTTGAGCTTTATATGCCAAGCAGAATTTCCTTGCAAAGCAGGCTGTACGTTCTCTAACGTTCAGAAAGTTCAGTAGAAGAGTACAGTTTGGATGGATAACAAAATGTTCCATCAAAGAAAGCTCATAATTTAGTTTTAAGAACCAAAGGATTGCTGTGTATATTTCATGTGTTTGTGTCACAGCAATGTTACCCAGCAGAAGGGACATTTTCATAAAAATACATGCTTACCTTGAAAATATAATGACAATGTATACAGCTTTAGAATATTTTTCAGATAATTGAATGATGAGACGTGCAGCAATTCATTGCTGTTAAAATGCATGTGTTAAAAAAGTTTCAGAGAAGAAAATCTACTAACAGGGTTACTTCTTAGCTAATGTAGAGAATACTTTGGTCTTATTTACCACATTCAAGCTTCAAAATCTTCATCGTTAAAAACAAGTAGTATAAATAATAAAAAGACTAAAGATGGAGGGGTTTTTATAGTTTGTCTTTTAACAAAAACTTGAATTCCTTTTCACTCTGAATTACCCAATTTAAAGAATAGCTGAAGAAAATAACTGGTTGACTGTAGAAAAGAGAAAGATAAATCCTTTTGCATAGTTTTTGGCCCCTTTATTTACTTATACAGTCATCACTGTGGTGTGACCATATGGGTTATTCGTAAGAAAAAGCAACCAGTCCAGTTCTTGAATGGATGTGTGTTGGTATTTTATAAAGATTTGTCATAATACTTTATTCTTTTTATACCAACTGCTGGCAATCAATTGACTTGTACCAAGCAAAATTCCTGTATTTTCTACTGGACCTGTATATCTGCTTTTATACATAAATAACAGTACTAATAAAAAAATGTTATTTTCTAAAAATGCCAGAAAGCCAAGTTAATGCTTATTTTCATGTGTACAGGAAGTCCATTGTGTTAAGAAATAAATTAGTGATTAACTTCTTACATATGAAAACATTTGTTGTAAGACATGTTATTTTTTAAAATGTTTATATTTAGTTACTAGTTTGGAATAACTTTGATTTTTTATTTAAATTATTATAATATTTCTCTTGTAATAAATTATTCATGTACTAAATTATCTGTGTTTTTAAACAAGGGATAAAAAAGAGTGTAATTCATATTTCTAAACTAGAGAAGAAAACCCAAAGTTGACGTATTAGGCATCTCTGTCTCATGGCCAGTCTCTATAGAGAGTGTTTCAGTGAGTTGTCAGGTTTCCAGGCAGTGAAATGAAGGACATTATATGAAGTAATTAGATGTGTTTTGGTATGTGGGGCAAATGGTTAAGAACTAGAACAAAGCAAACCTCAGAGGCAATACATTGCTAACCAAATTACGGCATTTAAATGCTGATACTGAACAAATCTTGGCAACTACTCATTATTACCATGCCTCAGGACAAATTAATGGGCAATTAAGTTCATTACATAGCTACACTGACTAAATGTAGGTAGGTTCAAGAAGGCTTAGATAGGTTAAAGAATCTGTACGATTTTGGAAGGAAATACAGCAGTTACTTGTTTCTGTAGGAATCTGTTCTACCATCTTCATTTTCCAGCCATGCTTGAAAGAACCATGCTATAAAATTTTTCATCCCAAAGAGTGCATACTCAAAACTTCAAACTCTACTCATTAGGGTTGCTTCCTGGAGCTATATGGGCAATTGCATACTTGCAGCAAATGCCATTTTCTCACTTTTTAAATTCCAGCAAAATAAAGCTGGCAAGTGTGTTAGAAAATATCCTTCCAGCAGAGAATATTTGCAGTAGCAGACTCCTTTCGAGCAGGTTTTAAAATGGTGCCATGGTTCAGAACATGACTAGGAGGCTGAGCAGGAGCCAGCCTGGTGGTGCATGAGGGAGGAGTGATGGTGATATGCTTCAGTGTGTCTGCAGGGCCTCCCATGTGTGAAATTTGGATGGGGGGAGGGGGCAGGAAGTGGTCTGAAAACCAGATGACACTGGAAACAAGTGTCACCAGCCCTGTACACACTAGTAATTGATCTGCATTGCTTCTCAGGGAATTCAATTCACTTTCTGAAAATACTTTCTATTTTGTCAACAATGCATCTTTTTTATAGTAAAGAGATATCCTGAATGGCTGGCTCACTGAAGCTTGGAGTTCTGCCTTTTTTTCTTCCATCCATAATATGGACTTGTTCAAGTTTTCTGATGTTTGATCAGGAAGCATTAGCTAAATTTTTACCAGTGCTGAACACTCCTACAGCCTTTGACCAGAGCTTCCCTTTATGGAGGTGTCTCCTTTACTGCTTTTCCAGATCTCATTTTTATCACATGGAAGTTTTAAAAAACGCAGCAAACAGACATCTCTTTATAGTCAGTGACAAGGATATCACTCACTGTTCACCCATTTGTGGCTGTTTGAGTATGTTTAGAATTTGAACTAAGCTCACAGGCACCAAGAGGTCTAAGGTGGCCTACTCAGTCTGTATTTAAAGGTGTAGCTGTTCAGGTAAATAAATACACTATAGATACCTGACCTTTGTACTGCAGACCGTTTCTTCCTGCCTATTAAGCACCCATTTCACTGACTCTGAAGCATGTTCTGGTGCTTTTTCATTTATTTTCTGTCAGCTTGATGACAGAAGCTGTTAAATTTATCTGTGTCAGAATGTAAATAACAGCTTATTCGAATTTTTCCCAAAGCAGCCTACAGAAAAATTATATTGGGAAGTGGGAGCCTAGTAGGCAAGCATTATTGGCTCCATGTATTAGACCAGCATATTTCCAGGATGGATGCATGTTTACCATGGGAGAGCTCAGTGAACTGGTATGAGCCAGGTGGTTTGAGTACATAAACCTAGGGGAGCTGATCTTTACTGCATGGTGCTGTAGTGAATTACATATTAACTTGCAGTAATATGGCAAAACAAGTTTTGCAAGAACTAATGAAAAGATGCCTCATATATTTTTCAAAGTCCCCACGTACTTTATATTGCAGAGACAGTTTGAATTTTGCATTTGTAGCCCATCATCTGCTGAAAAGCTTTGAACTTCTGTGGCCTGGGCATAAACTGTGGTGAGCTCCACATGTGTACTGTGTCATTATCTTGATTTTGCTGAGAGGGAGCAGACCCAGGACAGCTGATCTGAACTGGCCAAGTGTATATTTCATACCATAGAACATCATGATCCGTGTGTAAACTCGGGGGGGAGTTGGCTGGAGGCTGCTCATTGCTGTCAGGGATGTGCTGGGCATCAGTCAGTGGGTGGTGAGCACTGATACTGTGCATCACTTGTTTCTCTTGGGTTTTATTCTTCTCTCCTTTTAATTGCAAGTTAACTTTGTTTCAGTTATTAACCTGTTCTTATCTCAACCCACAAGTTTTTCTTTCTGATTCTCTACCCCACCAGGGCAGGGGGCAGTGTGCAAGCAGCTATGTGGTACTTAGTTGCCAGCTGGGGTTAAACCACAGCAGCTGTATAATCTGCACTCAGTCATAGATCTGATGAGGGATTGAATGCTTGTAAATAAATTGATTAAGGAAGTCAACAGTGACATCAGTTGGTGGCAATTCTTCTGGCAAATTACATGAAATAATAGGAATATCATGCTTTACTTGAAGCAGAAATGCCTTTAAAGTGTTTTTGAAGATACTCCCAGATGTTCAAACAATGGGACTAACAATTTCCTTTCCCAAGGGATGATAACTATCAAAATACTATTGCAGTAAAGATGACTGATTACTGCCAAGACTATATTTGATTAAGAGATGCTGTCGTCTTTTAGAAATTGAGAACTTTGGGGTTTTGCTATATTTGATTTTATTGTTACATTTATTTTTAAAATTTGGAAATGAAAAATGAAATTGTGACTCGATTTGTGACAAAAATTAAATTGAACTCAATCATTCTTTAGCATGTTTTACATACTTTGTCTATGAAGTCCTATAAAACTAAATATTGTGATGTATTTACTAATAAATAATTCACAATGCAGTCACACATTTTCAAGGACATATTTATTTGTAATGGTCTGACTATTTTGTTTTAAATAATTATGAATTTCATCTGCCTTTTCTGCTCTACAACATATTTGTATTGACCATAATGAAAATTTAAAATTAAAATTGAATAATAACCTAAGAAGTAGGGTTACAGGCCATGTAAGGTATTACAGGATCCATGTGAGCTTTACTGTCAGGTTCCAGTTTTTACTTGCCCATTAACCATTCTGGGCATTTGTAAGGGAGGACTAAGGCAAGTGTGGGCATTTGAGTAGGCAACAACAGAGGAATGGAAGACAATACCGGAAAATTGTGGAAGAGGTTGAAATAGAATAATCCTTGCTCTCCTTCAGAATTGGAATAGAAGACACCTTGACCTGCAATGCAGGTTGAAAATGCTTCAGAGGTGCTCAGTCTTTCCAGTCACTCAGATGTGACTTGGGAGCTGCTAAGTGAGGACTGCTGCCTTTGCTGCCTTTGCCTGCACACGTGTGGGCACTGTTCCAACAGTCCATTTGGACTGACTCCAACAGTCAGTCCATTTGCTGTCCCTTTGGAAACGCTGCTGTGGTTCTCCAGGGCTGGATGCTTTGCAATGCACAAGGGCTTGCCTTTAAAAGTGACTTAGCTAAAGCTTTATCAGAGGTTCTTTCATAATTTTTGCTGCTGCCAATCAGTATTCCCCAGTGCAGAAGTCATAGTAAGGACTAAAATAATTTAATAATATTGTTGCAGGAATTAGTGTAGCTCTGAACAAAAGAATGAATAAAAAACTCTATAAGGTCAGTAGGCTTGGTTACTGCTTTTCAGAAAGGAGATTTTTCTCCCTAATCATGAAAACAAAGCCTTGAGAGTCCCAAACCAGTCTCCTGGAGTATCTTTCTCAAATGAGTAAAAATTAGGCCAAGCCCAAAAAGCTGCTTCAATATGTAGCATACTGGTACTGTGATTTACATTGATATCTCTGTAAAATGTTGAGGTTTTCTGTACCAGCTACATTAGCGGCATGCTTAATCCTAACCTTTCAGGAGATATATTGATATAAAATCTGTGATTATGTCATCTCTCTTAGATCTGTGAGGGTCACTATTAACTCTGCAAAAGTAGGACGTCCTTCAGGTTTCTGAAAAGAAAAGCAGAGGATAAACTTTGTTAGCACATTGGTTGATTATTGACTTCAGAAGCTGGAGTACATATGAAACACCACTTAAAAATTACATTTTATTCTATTAGTATAGAAGAAAAGATTGAGTTTGTTATTTGAGAGGAAAAAAATAATTGTTATTTGTGACACCAACAGCATGAGCACAGTCACTTTTTTTAAAAATTTGTGAAATTTCTTTATACTTATTTCAATTCTGGATCACAATTCCCATAGAATTTCTCCCTGTAGTGGGTCTATGGAAAGCCCTACCTGTCAGGAAACCATGATACTCAGGAATGCTTCCTGGGTTGTTGAAAAAGGATCTTCCCTGCTGTATTATTTGGAGTGCTGCAGCTCAGTATGGAACAAACTCCTGTCTGGTGGCAGACAGAAAAGAACTTCTTCCCCGTGCTCTCTCTGCTGGCTGGCACCCCAACAGATATTTGCAGTAAGCAAGCAAACTGGGTGCAATTTATATTTCCATCTCTTAAGCTGTTTTTTACCCAGGGTTTAAAAATTTCATACAGAGTTAAAAGGTGGGTGATAAAAGAGACAATGGTAGCAACAAATTCCCCGGCTACTCACTGTGTATGCCTGCCTATTTACATGAAAGCATTGCAAACAAAGCTCTTCTGAAAGTACTTTTGACCTAAAATAAAAGACTCATTTCCTCTAGACACTAGAGAAGGAGGGATCTCAAGGGATTACTCAGATGTAGAAGTTGATGAAATCAGTGTTTTGATACCAATATAGGAAATAATAGGTGCTGGACAAATGGAGAAAGGGCATGAAGTACTAAATCAGCTTGGACAGGGTGAAAGGGGTGCAGCCTAGGAGTTGTACTGATGTACAGAGATACTGATGAACACCTGAAAAAGGGGGTCCAAAATCTACATTTAGTGGGCACATCCACTTGGTATATGAATGTCTTACAGTTCTCATCCAGAGCTGATCTAGAGAAAGCTATGCATGATACAAAGGTGTGAAAAGGGTATCACATTGGACACAGTATAGAAACATGACAATAGTGGCATGTTCCAACCCAGGGAACCTATAGTACTGATAGTGTGCTTTATTAGCTACAACAGTCAAAAGAAGCAGAGGCTTGTAAACTTAGGTGTGATTTGTGAAAAATATAGTTGGAGATGCTGAGAATGCCACAGGTGTGAAATAAGGATTTAATGCCTCATTTTTTTAAGATTGCTTTTATATCCATGTTAAAAATTAGTAATAAAGTAATACCACAGGAAAAAAAAAGGGCAACAAACCTCGTGCCAGCATCTGTACATGACTTTGTACACGGTATGTGATGCCAAATGTGGTCGATAAAGTCGGTTACCTTGAGAAATCTCATGGACAACTTCAGAATTTGACTTGCTTTCAAAAGGCATTTTACCTTCTGTGAAAACTTCCCACATCAGTACACCTAGAAGTGAACCAAAATAGGACAAAACAAAAGGTGCCAAACCCACAAGATTTGACAATATTAGGAGAATAAAAAACACTCCTTGTTCTTTTGTGTATTAAAAAATGCATTAAGTATGGGTAACCTGAGCTGAATGAAGAGATACAACAACACCATTTTCAACTAATATAATTCTGCTCTCTTTTAAGTCAGCTAAGGTGGTGGTCCATGAAACCCAGATGCGTATGTTTGGCTAGTGGGACTTATCGAAAATGCAATTTCAGTCAAAATCTAATTTTTAGGCACAGAACCTTTCTACTGAAAAACGTATTTATCAAATACAAGCAAGATTTGAAAAATGGGCAAGACTGCAGCCTAAGACAGGTAGTGTGAGTGAGAAGTTACACTTTCTTAAATCACATCAGCAGTTTTAGGAAAGCATGGTTGCACATTCACCTAATTAACTCACCAAATGACCAGACATCTGATTTGCTGCTGTATTTTTTGAAGTGAAAGACTTCAGGAGATGACCATTTGACTGGAAACTTGGCACCTGAAGAGCTGATATATTCGTCATCAATGACATACCTGAAGAATAAGAGGAAACCACATATATTTGAATGACTGACATTTCCACAAATGGTTTAGAATTCCATAAAAATACAGTGTCAATTTAGAAACAATGAAATTATATCACTAATTTACACAGAAACCCATCCTGGAAGCTATGCACTGAAAGATATTTCTGTTTAAATGAATGATTTGAATTTTTCATGAGAAATATGTTAGAATAAAACATTTTCATACTATTTGTAAGACTGACAGGATGGTGGCTATTGTGATCATTTGAGTGTATATTGATAAGACACATCACTTCACCATGCACAGGAAAACAAGCAGCAATAAATAATTAGTCTTTTCTTTAAAAGGTCCACCTTTTCAACCACTTGTTCCACCCAAATATTCCTCTTACTGCCCATCTTCACAGATGCAATATCAGGGATATTGTTAGCAGAGCAACACATTCAAGGCAACAGTTCTTGTAGGTGCACTGAAGTTACTGGTTTTGTCCAAGCTTATAGGAACTGATCTCTCACATAAGATGAAATTATGTGCTGAATGCAGACATTTATAGGACAACATTTTAAATGGTTACTAGGCTGACCCCCACATACTTACAAACTCTGGGCACATTTTCCCAGTATTAATGTTCCTGAGTAGATGACAGATGTGCTGTACACATTTGTTCTCAGGGAAAGCATAATGCCTTGTCATCTTTTAAAGCATGTTTTAAAGAAGGTCACAACGAAATAAATAGTCTCTTTGCCTCATTTTCTCATTTTGGTGCAGGCACAGAAACATGGAAGGCTATTGAATAAGGAATATATGAAATAGCAGTACAAAGTAACCTGTAGTAGCAGTTGTATGAGCTCTGAATAATTAGGTTGTGTTCCCATCACTTCTCCACAGTCTCCCCAGGAGAGTGAGTCTGAGACCCACACCATCAATCTCTGCTTTTTGGCCACAGTGAGCTATTCAGGTCCTTTATTCCTAGGCTGGACTCTGGACAAGAGCCACCTTGGTCTCTTACTGTGTTTTCTGATTCCATAAATTCAGAGTTCAGAGCTCTGATACTGACCTTACCCTTTTGGGGAACAGTACAACCATGGTAAAGGACAGCCCTTTGAAAAACAAGTACTTAGTTATGAACAGCTAGGATACTGTAAGCCTGAGGTTAGAAATAGGAGGCAAAACTGAAGGAGCATGGCTGTGCTGATCTAATGACTTGCAGCCTCAAGGTAAATGTCACCACAGCCTTCTGCTAAGAGCCACTGACTGTCTTTCAAACTCATTTACTTCCTAAGTTGGCTGATTCAGTCTGCTAGTCCCACAGAAAAACCACCCAGTAAAACACAAAACTGGAGAGCTTTATGCCGGGCTTGCAAGAGGACAGAAGGAAGGAGACATCCCCTTTGGGTAGCATTTGGTCATTTGGGCAGCTCAGCTGTGTCCTCTGAGGAAAGTCTGAGTCCAGAGCTATGTTTCTCAGGCTGGTGCTTGTGAGAGGGCAGTGTGCTCTCTTTCCCCACTTTGGCTGCTTCTGTCACTAAGCAGAAAAACCACTTCCCTGCTCAAGCAGCATGTATCACACTTCCTGCCCACGTTGCTGATACTCCCTGCATCCTGCCTCACCTACTCAGCTACCACTGCCTCAAGAGGTCAACACCAGCTCCCAGTTCTGTCCCTAATGACTTTCTGTCCTTTATCCTGCTCAGGAAAGTTGGGGAGTTTCTTTCTTCAAGGTTCTGGATGCCCTGTGTACTCTGGGCATTTCTCTGTCCATAAACATCTCTGAACTTTACCTGGTATTTTGTTTACGTCTCTTATACTCACCAAGAGCAAGAGGAGGACATGACATCCAATTCATGGTACAGCAGTTAAATAACATCACAATTTTCATCAGAATTCACAAATTAACCACAGTGGGATTCCCCACACCAGTGAAGCAAGCAATGAGACTAACTAAAGATCATGCTGCAGCTGTCTGAGAATAGGTGCTCAGGAAACCTGTGTCAGCGGCCTCATACCTCGCCATGCCAAAGTCGGATACTTTAACGATGTGCTCCGCGTTGACTAAACAGTTTCTTGCAGCCTGGGGAAAAGGAGAGAAACATAGCTGAAATCTGTGTTAAAGAGTTTTAAGAAAAATACAGCAGCTGATTATATTTGCTTCAGCTCATACTGTTTATATTTAAAAGCAGATTAGTGTGTAGGTCAAAAATTTTTGTCTCTGAGTCAGTGAACTTACTTCACTACTATGTAGTTACACATACATAGCACATATCAACTTAAATGTTTGTAGTATGAGTTGCAATATGTTTACATATTCTTCAATGGTGAAGGAATTTTAGGGAGCAGAATCTAGTGATCCAACCAGATATTTTCCTGAACACCAGCACTAGGACAGTTAGTGTGGATTTTAAACATGTTTTGGGACTTTTTCATTAGAAAAATCAGGAACCTCCTGGAAATTCTCAGGATTTTACATTTCTTCATGCAGCTAGGTAAGAGAGAAGGAAGATTTCCTCTCTACATTCAAATGTGAGCACTGAAAAAGTGTCAAGGAGTAAAGAAGCAAGCTCCTCTTCTATGAATCCCTGCCTATGAGAGGTAGGGCAGAAAAGCCACTCATATCCCAGCATCAAAATATGGCAGTAGGAAGCTGAAAAAATATAGATAAAAAAAAATTTCATTTTTAAAAATCCTCATTGTTGCTGACCTTTTGTAATTCTCTGGTTTTGGTTGTACTGTGATCATTCTTGTATTGGGATGTCATTAACACCAGACAGTTCCATGTCACTATCCTAATTTTCTCTGACCTCTCAAGGGGTTTTTTCAATAGAAAAACTTCCCTCAAGTAGTTTTTTGAGCTGCTCATGGGCAAGATAAGAGCCGAAAGTTTTTGTTTTGCCTTACTAGACCCTACAAGGCTGAAGTCTCACAGGACACATAGTGTCCCATAAAATGCAGCAGCACATTTTTTACTGCAAATATTTGTCAAGAACCTCAGAAAACCTACTGTACTTACTAAATCACGGTGAATAAAGCTATTTCTTTCCAGATATTCCATCCCTTCGCAAACATCCTGGCACATGCTCAGGAGCACGTCTCTGCCGAGTTTCCCCCGCCTTTGCCGAAGGTAATTGAGTAGGCAACCATTTTCCATGAATTCAGTCACAACGTAGAGAGGCTTGTGATGTGTGCACACTCCATAAAGCTGGACCAGCTTTGGGTGGAAGAGTTTCCTGTTTAAAATCACATTTTAGATAGGCTAATATTTGTCCTTGGCAGGTAATTAGAGCTTAGATTCTCATGATGGTTTTGAAAAATACTTTCAGTACTTGATAAACAGTGTAGGATTAATCTGTCTTCAGAGTTCTCCCACTACCTAGCACATTTCTGTCTGCAATTTCCTTCAGAAAGTTCACTGTGTGAACTCAAAATCATTCATCCGTTATATAAATGCAGTGAATGAAAAGCTTGATTTGGTTGATGCAAAATGGAAAAATCTAGTCATGCCCAGCTTTCAGGTAGGGAACTTGACCCTGCAAGGGCTCTTCTTTTTTGGGCTTTGCCAAGATTTCATCTGGATACTTTCCTAGTTTGCAAAATTTGCAGATACGGTAATATGGCTTTTCAAAATCTTTAGTTAGATACAAGCTCTGCCAGTGGTCCTTGAGACACTGAATTATGGATTAAAGAATAGTTGTAGGAGCACATTTACATTTTACCAGAACAGTTACTCCCCATTGAGCTCCATAGCACAAAGCAGGGCACACTCTAAAGAAACAGTCTGGGCATAGGAAGCATCTGCATCAGTTTGGTTCAGACCTTTATATCAGCCTTTCTGTCCCACACATCCACCGTTCCCACCAAACTGCCTTGTCTCTTTTAAATGGAATTAGGTTATATTTGTTTCTTCGTCAACTGCCAAATAGAATAGCTTTTGTACTTACATCATCAGTTTGGCCTCCTCCATGAAATCATCTTCAGACATTGCACCTTCATTAATTGTTTTGATGGCAACCTTGATAGTTGCTTTCCATTTACCAAGATAAACAACTCCAAACTGCCCACGTCCAAGTTCCTTCAGGAACAACAGTTCAGATGGGTCTAATCCCCACTCCTCTGTAAAAGCAACCCAATATGTCAGAAGAGTCAGGCCAGCTTTCCTGAACCACACTTCAGGAGACATGCCTTACTAATTGCAGTTAATACACACAGAGAAGAATCACACTTGTTCATGACCTATAGTATGAGTTTTAAATATCTGAAAATTTTCACTGGCTCATATATGTTTAAATATAAATACTATTTTAGAGCTTTGCAAATGTGATTAGTGTTTAAATTGCTTAATGTAGGAATGTCTGAGGCTTGAAGATAAGGCAAGTGTTTAGTTTTGATTACACACAATAACTTTTTTGGCATTATGATATGTGATGTTTTTAGCTCCAAATAAGTTTCAGATGGATAGTATAGCTACAGAAATATTTACTGACTCTCTTTATTGTAATAATCACAACAGTTCTATCCTGCAGAAATATTAAGCCTTGAGTTTCATGGGAACATGGAAGACACTCCATTTTGGAGGTTGCTATTGTCAGGCAGATGGTATGAAATTCCTGATCTATTTATACCAAACTGGCATTTATTGCTTGTTTGTTTTATACTTCATAAATAGTATTAATTTCAAGTTTCCATTTCCTAGGCATTTAAATAAATCAAATAGCCTTTCAAAGGCTATTAAATGTCTATTTGAGTTCTTAGGTTTGATTAGAAAAGTCCAAGCAGCATTGAAATGCGCTGGTGGTTGCTCAATAGAAGCACAACAGTCACTGCACAGAAGCAGCTGAGTAAGGTGTCTCATTTGGTATTGACACCTTACAGGAAATGAGTGTTTGTTTCTAGAGAATATGCACCTGTTTATGGGTTTCTTATTACCAAGGAATTTCACAGATACAACTTAATTATTAGCTGGGTGAATACTATCTAAATTCTTGCTACGCAGATAGCTAAATCTCCTTCAAAAGAAGATTAAAAAATTTACCATAACTCAATCGTGCTGTTGCTGGTGAAGTACATCCATCTGATCCAACTGGATGTCGGAGACGTGTGATAAGACCTGAAGGGGAAAAAGCAACACTATTCTGCTGACCAATTACTAAGCTTTAAAATATGTTATATCATACCTCTTCTCAAACAAAAATATTTGGAATCTGACGTACATTTCTTATTTCTTACTTTTGCTCACACTTTGTTCAGATAAAACACTATAGTGAGAAGAAATGGAGAAAGACTATTCAATAGGGTCCTGACTACAGAAGTATTTATACTTTTATAAAACCAACGGATAAAGCCAAGCATTACTCTTGCTTGTTCGTATAATGTTAGTGATCTTAAAGAAATGAGTTCTAAAATACTGTATCACCCACCCAAGTGGTGTCTTGCAGCATGATTTCTCAGGTTTGAAATATTTCTATGTCTGTCATTTACTTTCTTTGCATTCATGAGCGAACAGTACCAGTGAACACATCCCCCACCAAGAACTTCCTGCATTCATTGATTCTTCCCACTATTACTTTTAGGGCCATTTCTGGTACAAGTGTTTCCTACAATCCTCCTCCCTCCAGCAAAAGGCTCTGTCCATTCCCACATCTTCCTCTCTCGCTAGTGCAAAGGATCTCTGTGTGTTTTCCCATCTTCACTCATTCAGAGTAAAACCATTTTATATTGTATCAAAATGATGGGCAGAACAAAGGTGAAGGATATTTTTCATGCTAAAAATTATAAAAGTCTGCCATCAGCCAACAACTAGAGATGCCTAACCCTGGTAAGCTGAAAGCCAGTGTTAGAGAGTCCTTGTGCTCCCTAATTCTGCCCTTGATTGTTTGTGGTTTAGGATGTTTTGTTTTTTCAAAATCAGTAGAATGCTGCCTGCTGATGCACAGCATAGCTCCCGCTTTTATTAAATTACACGTATACAGGTCCTCGTTGTAGACAAGGAAAGAATTATGATCAAATTTCACCCAAGTCCCATTCAGTCAAATATGAACCAAGAGAACACAGAGCAGGCTTCTAGCTTTGTTAAATTCTTTTAATACACATAGATTAGTTTGGTAGTTTCAGTTCCCATATGGTACATGCACACTACAGCTATGACTTTGGCAGAGAGGATGAAGGTGTAATTGAATACATGACCAATAAAAACACTTGTGTCTCTTTTTATAAGGAAAGTATTATACAAAGATGTAAAACCATATCAACTCGCATTACCTGCAGCGTTGTGTTGATGATACTCGATGAGTTCAGGAATGGATGAAAATAGATAGTTTTCTGCTACATAATATTGTCCTGAGTGATTTTGTTTTATTTGATAATGTAGAATATCTCCCTTATGACTTCTGCAATCAACAAAGCATTATAATTTTCAGTAAAAATAGTTCATACTATTATAAACCTGCTTGAATTTCACTTTGAAAATATAGTAAAATCTGAAAACTGGGGGTACAATTCTCAACTTAAAATGGCTGTGTGTAGCTGGGATACTGTTTCAGGAGAAAACAAAATGACTTCTTGAATGGCTCTTTCTCCCAGCTTTGGGAGATAATTGCACTATGTTTTTTGTTGCCCAAGTATTTTTTACCCCTATATAATTACATTCATAAGAAATAGCTATAGTGTTTAAGAAATGTTCCTCCTAATTTAGCATTTATTTCAATATAACCTCTTAAAATTAAAATGTTCTTAATTACCTGCATTTTCTCCCAAAAACTTCATGTATAGCATGAGATTAAATTTTCTATTCTACTTCTTCAATGGCTCTTCACTGAAGCTTTTATTTGATACCTTTGTTTTTCTGTATTTCTTCACATTGTCTGTCTTTTTGCTTTCTATATATTTGCAGCCCATCTATCCCTGCTTTCTGTGACACCCAAAATTAAGAAGTTAAGTTTGCATTTCAGGCTGGAGGTGGTTGCTGAAGGTTAGTACTCTAAATTGTGGTCACATAATCACACCAAGCGAAGATCGGAATACAGAAACATTATACAGTCTACATTATTGAGCCCATCTATAGAAATTGTGAGCCTGTCCCCAGCACAGGGATAGTGGGGAGGACTGACCCCACCTTTCCAAGGAGTGGAAGGAGGGAAGAAGAGGATGGTGGTAACAGCAGTGCCTTTGCTTTGCTCCTCTCACTTCTGTCTTGCTCTAATAGGGTGAGAAGAAAAGCAGACACAGCTGATACAGGAGGATGTAGGAGGGCTGATGAAGAGGGTATAAGAAAGCTCGAGATGGGTTAACTCAGTGCTGTAGGTGATTGCTACTAATATGGGGAAAAGTGAGTCCTGTGACTGTTGTCTGGCAAAAGTAAGACTGCACAGTAGGGAGGTGATGTGATTTTAGTAGACAAACAAGAGAAGTTTGAGGACAGCAGAGTCTGGGATGAATTTACAGTGTACAGAGCCTGTGGAGGAGAATGGAAACAGTCTGGTGCAGTGCCCAAAGGCTGTGGCAGTGTTGTGTGGTAGCCATGGCACTTCATGTTACATGGATGGAATGCATGGCTTCCACAGAATATTATTTGAGAATTTCAGTGAATGCAGGTGATCTTGTCTTGACAAGACATTTGCACACTGACTCCCAGGTCCTCTGTCCTCTGTCACCTTTTCTGCACACATAGTAATTAACTCTGCATGAACAGCATCCCAGTGGTTCCCTGTTCTTGTGCACAGCCTACCCAATTATTCTGAGGAGTTTGGAAGAAGCTTTTCCACCACCTCTTGATTCAAAACCTAACCATTCAGAGGAACTCACCCTTTAGCCCGCGAATACATGGACAACGTAAGAAGACCCTGTCGGCTTGAATCTCTGACAAGAAATGCACCTTCTTTAGGCTGAAAAGAAATCCACGTAGAGTTATTTTATGCTTTTGAGCTTCAATAATCCTCCTTTGAGATAGGACATGCAGCTGATTACCAAATTCTGTGGAATACCTGTGACTATTTGGGAGGAAGATAAAGCACTGGAGAACAGGAAAGGATAGCAAGGTTCATAGGAAAGCAAAATAAACAAGGAGGAAATACTAAGTGCCAGGCGACTTCTGAGAGTTAAGTAATTTAGCTGAATTATATTCTTCAGTGTGAAGCAGTGAAAATGCTTTGATTTTTTAAAAAATCAAATTGTACAAATCACTAGAAAAAAATATTGTAAAACAGTTCTGTCCACGATGTTCTTCTCTGGTCTTTCTTGTCTCAGGCCTGTGTTAGCCCTTGAGCAAAGACCTAGTAAGTTTAAGCAAGTTAGGCACTTTAGCAAGTTAGATGGGGGTAGGATGCAATATGGATTCTTTACTCTGAACTTAAGGAACACGCAGCAGTTTTGTTAAGCTCTCCTAAGCTTGTTAATTTGCTTACTACAGGGATTTCAGTCTTCAATGTCTAATGCAACAGGCAAGCACAGTAAGGCACATGTAATTTGGTTTATCTAGCATGGAAAATCTACATAGATTTTGCTGGCTCTGTGAACAATTTATTGAATTTAAGTCTCTGTGAAGTCTGGATAGTCTGCATTCTATGCTTACACCAGAAAGCCTTTTTATTTTAAGGTACTTTCTCTCTTACAGCATACCAAACAGTTTTGGATTTGACTGATAATGCTCTTGATGCCTCTACTGATAGATCTTCCTAGGTACTTTTAGCTCTGTGTATAAGCTGAGTTACCTTCTGGTGCAAGAGAAGTTCTGCCTGGATTCTGTTTATGTTTCTGCAGTACCACCTGCAACAAGGAGATAATCTATCCTTAATTTCAGCCAGTAAAAATGAATGTTTGCTTTGTTTCACAGTTTAGCAGTTGCATTATTCCAAGTCAAAATACCTGAATGTAACTATTGTTATATATGAACATTTCTTAATTTGGAATTATTTTATTAGACAGGTTTTTTCTAAAATTTCTTTGCCCTGATTTAATGTGGCTAAATATTAGCTCAAAGGAAAGAAAGCTCAGGAAACAGTTACACCAAAATGCAATGAAATTTACAGTCCTGGATGATGTGTCAAGCCTTTCTTCTCTACAGTTTCTCAGAATTTTACTCTTCTCTCCACTAAATTAAGTTGGAGCAATTGGAATTAGCTACATGATCACGACAGGCAAAGATCAGAATACAGAAACATTACGCATTGAGTTTACAGAAATATGAAACATCTGGATTCTGACACTATGATTCATGCAAATGAATGTTAATTCATTCTAAGAGTAATGTTTTGTAACAAAAAAAAAGAAAGCTTTTGATAAACAGATGTTCATGTCTAATAAAAATTTGCAGGTTCAAGCATTAAAATGTATTGCTGCAATGCATTTTTAGAAATGAAAGCACAATTATAATTTTCCAAGGTTCTTACTTGTACATTTCTAAATTACTTTTCTTGTTCTCAGTAACACAGTTGCTGGGAATTAGACCTTCATTCCTGAAAAAAAATATTGGAGATAAAGTTATAGTATGGTGTATAATATTGATAGTATTAAGATATACATCATCCTTTTGTTGAATTACAAATGTTCCTTGTACCAGAGGCTATGTCACTAGATAGTGAATTCCAACATGGGAAGTGAATAAAAATTTGAGTCCTTTCATCCCAGGCACAACCTTTTTGCCTCATGACTGTGGATGGCTACTCAAATGAAAAAGTCTGATGGAATAGGTATTTATTAAGTAGTGAGATCAGCATGTTAGTGAAAATTGCCAAGTCAAATCAAAAGTAAATCTAGAAAAAAGTTATTTTGCTTCTGAATCAGAAGCCACCATCTTAATTTCTGGCCTATACAAAGCTTCTATATGAAGAAATATAAAGTTGTGCTTGCTTGTATATACAAAATAGTTGTCAGTATACTTGCTGGAAACGTGGGTTGAGAAAAAGCATTTAAAATATCTAAAGAAGAAATGTGAATGGAAAAGAGATCGTTATTACATAACATATAACCATTCTCAACATCAGAGTACAAGATACACTGAAGAAAATGCAAATGAGGAAGGGGAACAACACAAAAAAACCCCAAAAGTGTGAAAAGGATTCTAACTGAAGCTATCTACTTCTCTAAAATACCCAGGCATTTTGGATCAGAGGTTTTGTTTCAAGCATGTCTTCATAATCTCTATGGTTTTATAAAGTGTTTACAGATACATATACACTCCACTGTAAAGCACTTAAGTATGGAAAGCTGGATTTGCACATGGCTCAGAGCCCAGTGATTCACATGGTGCTCAAACATCCTTATGTTGATCAGGAAACTACTGAGTCTAGGGCTTAACTCTGAATTCCCAAGAGATTTTAGATTCCCTGTCCATTTCTTGGATGCCAAACACTGCTGAAAGTCTGCCCAGTCAATCCATGTGCCTCGTACATAGTTGAACACTTTGAAGCCTGTCCCTAAATTGTCTCACAAGTCTCATATTATCTGCCTGCTTTTGCACAGGTTGTTTTAGGCTTTTTTTCTTTCTGTGTAAAGAGATTGAAAGAGACGCCCACTCTCTTACCCGTGTCGGTCTCTTGCCTTCCACCAGAAGGGATCATACTGTTCAAGGATAACGTATTCTTCTGACTTCTTGAGAGGCAAATCTGAAGGCCCTCTAGGAAAGAAGTCATAGAGTGCAATAACTCTGGGTTTCTCAGTGTAGTCTTCGAAGGCCTCAGCAGGCAGAGGAGGTAATGGCTTGTTCTTAAACTGCAATTGTCTCTTGCGCTAGTGAAAAATAAAAGTACTTTTCATAACTACTCTTTTCTCTCTACTGTTGCTTGCTTCATTCCCCTGCTATTATACTGTCTCAGTAACTAAGAGGAACTCATTGTGGTTGTTACTGCACCTTGTAAAGTACTATTGCCTTATCATTTGTAAAACAGCAAGACACAGTAGTTTGGTGCAGAAGCAAAAGTGACAATAGAGAATGCAGTGAATAATAAATAAACTGTCTGCCTTATGGGGGTGACTTCTACGCTGTATGGATGCTGGGACAACCCCTCAGCTGGTGTAAAAGCAGAGCAGCATTGAAATCAATGGAGTTACAATGTCTGGAAATTTAGTCATTTATCTGGAGAATTAACACAGAGTTAACTGCAGACTTTCTTAGCAAATTGGCAGGAACATAAAATATTTTTTTTGCATCAGGGGAGGTTCTAACTTTGCACTAAATTATACTTTGATAACACTGATTAAATCAACTTAGAGCTAGTAAAACTAAGGTGAACATTACATACCAGTTGAGCAGGGTGTGCTTACATCTGTCCAGCAGTCCCACCCTTTCCATCTCCATGACCCAAAACCAAAAGTGGGAGAAGAAACCACCTTCTTCATAGCACCAAGCTTGGGAAACCTCACTGTGACCCTTATTTACATCAGTACAAATCTTCAGTTACCCTTACTCTGTGATTTTTATGCAACAAAGAACTTTACATGCTCAAGAGCTAGTTGCTCCCCTGCTTATTCTGGTAGTGAGCCAGTGTATGTAAAATCATTTCAATTCTCTTTTTTCACCTGCCAAAATGTTACTTACCCCACAGTTCCAAATAGATTCATAGGGAACGTCTGGTTGTGAGGCTGAGTACTGGGTCACAAGGACAGCGTCACGGTCCAGGTTCACTTTTGTTGTCATTTCTCTGATTTTGAAACACATTAAGCATTTGTGTGAATGCATATCTATAAATACGCACATAAAAATATCCGTGGATATACATGCCTTTCTTAATTATGGATATGCAGATTACAGTGTCTTTAAACTTCTGCATATTTGTACTTCTACTGCAAATAGAGGGATTTCAAGAAGTCCTTTATGTGTAGATATTTAAATACTGAAAAGCTGAAGCATTTCACATACCTTTCTTGCACTGTGCAGCAGCAGCAGAAAACAGACTGGATGGTGTGATCTGTGAACAAGAACATTTTCCATATTTGCAGTGTTTCTCTTTGTTTGTTCACAAAACTTACGGAATTAAGGACTACCATATGTGCTTAGACCCACTATTAGCTCTGTCTTGCTGTGAGATACCTAGCAAATCATTGAGGCTGAATTTGCAGCCACCAAAGACAGCCGAGCTTTCCTACCACAGTCTCGCTTACAATGTTTTAGCAATTATGAGGCCATGTGTGTGAGCCAAATCAGCTCACTAAATCAGCAAAATAAATTATATAAAAAAGACACCTTGTCAGCCAAATTTGTACCAATTAGACTGATCACACCACCCTGTACAAACTCTGTGGTGGAACAAGGGGGGTGAGAATCTCATCAGGGACAGGAGGTAGAGAGCTGTCCGTTTCAGGACTGATGTAATTTTAGATCATTTTCAAACCACACTTGCAAAACAAGCTTCTCTTTATTGTGAGGTTTATTAAAGGAGACACACTATATTAATTTTTTTTAATTAATACTGATTTTCCTGTTTCTGTTGCAGCCAATAACATAGTAAATTATTAGCCCAGGTTTAAAGTGTGGATAGAATATGTGCTTTACACTTGCTTGTCAAAGGGCTGAGAACCCTGAGAAAAATACACTAGATACATTGTCACAGACATCAAAAATTTAGAGATAAACCAATCCAATATATGTTGTATGTGCAGCGGAGAAGATATGATATTAAATAGGTCGGAAGGCATTAAGAAGATTTGAATGGAGTAAATAAATGGTTGACACTTGGCCTGGTCCACTTTTACCCATGCTGAGATCTACATTCTCCATTTTGTGTTCCCATAGCACTTTGAGCCAAGTTGTAGCAGTTATGGTCTTGTACTTTTTCCCTCTGCACCTCATCTCATCTCAAACTGAGCAAGACAGGTGCTAAAAGGACAGGCAATCCCTTTCTGCTGGGTCACCTCCCTGAACTGTCTCCCCCTCAGCAACCTCAGTCACTTGTAAAATTCGTTTGTCCATGCATTATTTGTAGAGTACTTGTGGAACGAATTCAGTAGAAATTAGTACAAGTGTAAACTAATGCAGTGCAAACTGTTAATTTTTATTTGGAAATCTGTCATGTCTGTTAGGAAACATCATCAAAGGACATAGAGAAAGGCCTTCAGCTCTGCAGAGCTAAGCCCTGCTTCAGTTAAATTGGCTTTAATCTGAAAGTTTTTACCTGATGGCTTGGAATTTCAGTATCTCAAGCAAAGACTCACATGCTGATCTATGCATTTTACATCTTCTCTGGTCATTGGTAAGCTTCTTGCACAACACTTTTCCCCCCGATTAAATTCATATGTTTATTATGTTCATAGCTTACAAAAGAAAGTAGGCCCAAACTGTGATGCTCTTTCAGAAAGACCTGGCCAATACTGCAAATAGGGAAAGCTTTGATACACTGAGAAAATAATTTGATGTAACTTGCTCTCTTCTTGGTCTCCTGCTTGTGGCCAAGGAAGATGCTGACACCGAGGGCTGCACTGCAGCGCGCGCGCTGTCACACAGCAGGAAGATGGCGTTTCCTGCCTGACACTTCTCACCACCACATGCACCCTCCCATGTCTCCTGCTCTTCCTTCCGTTCTTCTCAACAGCCATCAGAAAAACTAAGAAATCATTTTAATTTTTAAACCCCTGTATTTTAATTTTTTTAAAAGCTATCATTTAAAAGACAAATACATTGAAAATAGGCTGTTAAAATTTATTCATTTAAAATATTTCTTCTTGATTATCCCTTCTTCTAGATGACTGAAATCAGTGAAACTATTCTATCTGATTTCCTTCAACTTTTCACCAAGGACCTTTTCTCAAGCAAAACACTGGATTTGTCAAGGAGTGTTAGTCACGTACATATTAGCAGGCCTTCATCCTCTGGTCCCTAACTCAAGTAACCTCTTTGAAGAGTTCATAAAGTAAAGATTAGTCACTGATGGTATCAGTGAGAGTTGTGCTTCAGCAAGGAAATTACATTTTGGATTCTGTATTTTGAACAGAAGAGAGACCAGTAAGATTTCTCATGTTATGAATGACAGACTGCTTGGACAGGACACAAAAAAAAAGTACAAGCAACAGGAGGAAATATTCCATAATTTTAAACAGTAAATTAATTTTGAAGTCTATTAAAATAAAGTACTTATGGATCTATCATTAATTTTAGGTTCCGCTTCTCTGTTTCCTACCTAACCAAAAAGTTTCGTAAAAAATCCAGAAAAATAGTGATCAAACTTTGCTCCTTTTAAATCCATAGCAAGGAAGATTTCTCCAGCACTCCCAGCCCCATTAATTTTTTCAGTTCCCATTTCCCTGAGTTTTATCAAAACACAAGCTACCCAAACATATCACTTTGATCCTCAGGGTATGTCATCATGGAACAACTAAATTCAGTAGTTTAAAACCTAGATTTAAATAAAATAAAAGAGATTAGTATTTGAGCTGTTGAATCTAGAATTTGCTAAATCTCCCTTCTTCAATTGTATAGATAATTTTTAATTTCTCCAGATTCTGATGAAATCTTGCAACCTTAGATAAAGTTAAATTCTACAAATAATCTAATACAGGAACAAAAAAAAATATAACGCATTTCATTGCTCATATCTTTTTCTTTCTGTAAATGACTAATTTAGGAGGAAGACACTTGTTTATAAAGCAGTGTCATGTTATCTCCCTGGTGACAGGTAAGCAAAAATGAATCCCAAAACTAGCACGGAATTATGACAGCCTATGAAAGTACAGTGCCATACATCAGACCTAGTAGATGCTCACTTTCAAAACAAGAAATAAAACATGGCAAGAGAAGCATGTGGCTAAAGTAAAAACACTAGGAAACTGGTGTTGAAGATAACCTGACAAATACTCAGCCTAAAAGCTTGCAGCTGACATTTTGATAACCAACTTCTGAGTCCCGGAAACAAATTTATCTGTGCACAACCGAGCAGGTGGGATGCTAGAGGAAGAAGAAAAAGATGGGTCAACTGCCAGGAACAGCCATTTGCTTAGGCAGCTTAAAGATAGTCCCATGAGAACAGAGATGGCAGAGTGAAAACACATCCTGGCCTCATACAGTCCCACAGCACCCAGAGTACACTTTGGGTTGATAACATTGTCTGTATACGTGGCCAATTCACACACATATATATGTACAATCTTCCTCCTATCATCAGTTGTAACTCACTGTAAATGGCAGATTTCAGAAAGTAACATCAAAGATAAAAGCAACAAGTTAGAAATTAATTTTTCTCATTTGCATTTTCTCATTTTATTATTTCACAGGTTTCTTGGCTTTAGTTTCTTTCTCTGAATCATTGTTTCTCAAAGCAATACTAACTCTGAAAGCACTGTAGTCCACTTCTAAGGTTTGCATTCTTCTAGCATTTTTTGCAAGAACCTCTTGCTCTTGCAATGGAGCAAAGGTTAACTGTGTTCAACACTACAAACTCAGGTTCGGCCATCAAACCCAGATCTTTGCAGTAAGACATAGTGTGCCTCCTGGTCTGGTCTGTCAGTTCTCACCAGTACTATAAAAATCAATAATTTGGTAGAAAGACACAGTATAGTTTGTTTCCAAAAATGCTTTAAAACACAAGCTTTTAGCTTTTCATATGTGCAAGCTGAGGCTTCCTGTCTTTCCAGTGAGCTAACTCTACTCTGGAGGAAAGACAGGTTCAGTTCTACAAAATTTTCTATCCATGTCTATGCAGTTCAAGAGTTCAAGAACAGTATGTGAAAATATCTCCCTATCTATGTGTAAAAGTAGTTGCTTTGCTGAATCTATCATACAATGGATTAATATTTGTGCATTAATTTTGAAAGTTAAGACAAGCAGTCTTAACAGATGGCAATATTTAAATACTTCATTTGCTAAGTACACTACTGTTGCAAAAACAAAACTGCAAGATCAAAATGTGCAGCTACATTTACTTACAGGTAGAAAGAATCATGTCTGGTTATCCGTTTATATTCAAACGAAATGCAAACCTCTCTTCATCAGCTGTGCTGGTAGAACAACTCAAACTGAGCTCTTTGCTCTGATATGAAGCATGGCAAACCACAAATATTGCTTGACCACGCCTACTTACCTTTTATTTAAAAAGAAAGAAGCCCCAAACAGACTAGAATGAGAAAAAATGGTCTGCTTTCTAATACCAACCATTTTATAGAAAAAAAGTTATTAAACTTTTACCAGTAGGTCTAAGTATTTTTTTTTTTAAGGGAAAAAAATCACAGCAGACATAAATCACATCATTTGGTTTTGTTCAGGTGGATTTTTGACTCCAACATATGAAAAGAATTCAGTTATAATAAAAACAGGAGGAAGGGCTGAAGTTGCTTAAAGGTGAGTGAGCTTATCCAGAAGAAAGGATGGTACAACATTTCAACCTGCCTTTGAAGACACCAGGAGAGTCAGCAACATAGCTGCCTCCAGAGGTGTTCTGATTCTTTCTAAGATTAGCCATCTAGGGCTACATTCAACTAAAAATATGCATTCATCTAGAAACTGGGTGTCTCAGAGTTCCTGACATCCTAAGTAAGTATCAAGCCCAGTAGCAAGTAGGCAGAAACTATCCTCAGGTACTGGGAAGAGGTAGGTGAAAGGGTCAGATTCAAAACACCCACTCCATTGAGAAAACTGCCAAAAGTCCACACAGTTAGGGTGTGTTTTATTATAAAAATTAATGATAAATATTTAATTATTGCAAAGAAACAGGCTTAAGGTTCATTGCAAACAATTAATCTTACGATTTTCCTTAGCTTCATTTGGGTTTTAAGAGAAACATTACTTACTACATGATGTATTGTTGAAAGTATTAGCAACATTATACTTTGTAGGATCTTAGAGAAAGTGAGGTTCAAAGGAGTAGTTAAGGAAGGATAGATGTGCTTGGTTTGCCTTAAATGTTCCACATTGCTTTTTCCACTACTACTAGGTAGAAACTCCTAGATTTTCCCTTTTAACAATACCTGCTATTGATATTGTTTGGGGAGTGGGTTTGGACTCAACAATTTGCCAGGTTGGTTTGCATAGTTGGAATAACCTTCTGAGACTTTGTCATTAACAAAAAGGAAATAGGCATTTGAACCTTTTCTTACAGTCTGAGAAGAACCTTTTCTGAAAGTCTGTAACTTTTCAATAGAACAGCATGAGAACAGAAAAGCACTTCTTCAGAAAAAGGAGGCTTCCTCCTTTGGAAAATAAAGGCAAACATTTAAAAAAAGCAGTGTGGGCATCTAAACATCTCCAAAACTGATTACTGAAATACTCAAATGCAAAAATGATGGAATGTATTAAGCTAGCTATGGTCACTCTTAATAATTTCACTGGAAATAAACTTCACCATACTTCTCTCTGACTACTTATAAAAAAACCTTTTTGTGCAATCTATTTGCTATTACACATAGCACAAGAGCACAAGTAACAAAAGAACATGCAAACATGCTACTCAGAAGGTGACTACAGCAAAACTGGAGTGCAAGTACTCCTCAATTCACTAGTACAAAGTCAGATTAACTAAAGTAGGCTTCAGCAAGGCTGTGGAGACATTAGTCTCTAGCAGAGGGGACAGACCATGTAACTTCTAAGGAGAGTTCAGGTAATTCTGAACATTTCATTTTAAATACATATTCATTCTACCATATATATCTATAGTATAGAGTATGTTTACACACAGAAGTCTGTATATATACACACACATATATAGACACACACAGGCACTACTATAATACCATATTCATGGGAACAATGAGTTTGACTTATGGTGCACTGACAGTAAATTATGGGCTACAAATTAGTTGGTTCCAAACAATAGTTAACCTTCAGTTTATTTACACACACATGCAGTATGACATCTGTTATGAACCGAAAGGTTAGATCACTGTATGTACAGATGACAGACAGAAACAGGAGCCCTTCTTAAACACACCTGAGAATTTACTTTCTTTCATTTACAACCCCATGTAGAGAATTGTGTTTTTAAGTCAAGGCATGAAAAATTTGTGTTTGAACACTTCAAGACAAAAAACCCACTTTATATAAATAAATGCATTGACTTTATATATTTACAATACATACAGCATATAAATTATTTTATAATTAATCCAAAACATGGTATTATGGTTCACTAACAGCCAGTTGTGCTGAATCTTGGACTTATTTTTCATTAGTAACATCTAGACTAAGCATGGGAGGTCTCTGGTAAACCAAGCAGCATACAATGACTCCAGGCATATCACAGCTCACTTCTGAAGAAAACCTTTAGAGTGTTATGCTAAACTGAAGACTTTGCTGGTAACAACCTACTATGTACAAATGAAAGAGGCACATTTTGTCTTCTTGATAAATACCCATCAACCAAGAAAAATAATGTTTCTGGGGAATCTCTGGAAATATTTCAGTGTCAGTAAAAAGCCATTTACAGATACCTTCCATTTTTAAGCATGTAAATCACTACTAATGCTGCCCATGTAAAGAGAAATACAAAAACATGGACTGTATGTACATGAACCCAACCCACTGAATGCAAATGAGGTTCCTGGCCTCTTGCCACATTTTCTCTCTCCATAAAGAGCTCCATTTTACAGCTCTGCAATGTGACTTTTCAGAGAAGAGAAAGAGACTGCAAATATTGCTGACAATACTGTGCTCGTTTCCCAACATGAGGGAAAACTCTCCTTGTGCTGGACTGGATCAGATGTTACAGGTTCCCCACATTGTTTAGTGGCACCCAACAGCTTACAGGATCAAGCTCTTGAAAAGAAACTATGAAGCCCTATCTCTGGAAAGTGCCTTCTTTCCTGTGCTTGTGCTGCTGTTGTCCTTTGTTCAGAAAGCATCTTCACCCTCTGCAATGTCAATGATCACATGAAGCAACTCTTCAAAAGTTGGGCGTTCCTCTGGTTTCTAAAAATATAAAGCATGCACAGCTGTGATCAGAAATATATTTATCAAATTTGATAAATTACTGCTCATTTCATCATTCTTTGGCAACGAATTAACCGTTTCATTAGATATGAAATGCAAAAATATTTCTTTGTCTGCATTTTGGGATGTGTTACTTAATCTCAGCAAGCAACAACTTTTCTTTATGCTTTGAAAATGCATGAATAGGTGTTCCTGGACTACACTCTTCATATAATTCATTTTTTTGCACCTTTTTTTATTTTTCTTCCCCATTCCCACCGTTCCCCAATGAACTGCTCCAATCTTTCTTTATGCAAGTTGTTCATGCTCCTAAGAATTTTGTCATTCTCTGATGCCTCTTTTACATCAACTTTATTTTGACCTGTGAAATTAGACCATGTCACAGACCTATGCACAGACATCTTTCATCTACTCTATTTTCCATACAGTTCCTTATGTGTTACAACATCCTGTTTGTTTTGTTTATTTAATGTTGAGTCATCATTCTTGGAGGTATTTAAAAGATGTGTAGCTGTAGCACTTGGAGACGTGGTGGACTTGGCAGTGTTGGGTTAATGGTTTGACTTGATGATCTTAAATGTCTTTTTCAAGCTAAACAGTTCTATGATTCTATGATTGTGGTAATGCACTGAGGTAGTCTCTTCACTGACTTTGTTGACACAGTTAATTTCACATCTCCTGAATGTCTGGGTAAAAAAACTTGCACTTCTCCTCCATTTATTTTCATTTAGATTTGTATCACCTGATGAATTTTGAAGCATCAGTAATATTCATTTCAGTCTACAAACCATTGATAAATTTATTGAACAAGGACTGAGGTACTTACACTTAATCATATTTCATGGCAAAGACTGACAGAATCTTGCCATTACTTGAGCTCTGCTTATAAGTTGTAAGGATTCTATCTTTCCCTCATGATGGCTGTTTAGATTTTAATGTTAATAACCCCTGCTGAAATCAACAAATTATAAGCAACTTGTTGATGTTCATGTAAGTCCTATAAATACATTTCAATACTCAAAGAGCGTTAACAAATTATCATTGTCTTTCTGGCAACTTATTATTCCATTTTAAGGACCATTTCAAGCAGGTTACCAAGTACACACAAAATGTAATGCTCTGCTGTTTCCTGTTGGCTCCTTTGCATAGTTTTTTAGAGCTACAAATATGTCTGACATTCTACAACTCTTCATGGCATTGTTGTTTCCAATCTATTTTTTTCTGTATAAACTAACTGGTTTGTAAGTTTTAGATCTCCACCAGTTGGTTTGATAAGTAACTGCTCTCTATTCCAGCACCTTTTCTCTAGGGCAAGCATCAGACAGTATCTCATCTTTATTACTGGAAAAGAGCAGTTTTACTGCAGCTCACCCTGTGGCAAAGACTAACTGGAAGTAAATCACAGAATCACAGAACAGGTCACGTTGGAAGGGACCACAGTGGTCATCTGGTCCAACCTCCCTGCTCAAGCAGGGTCATCCTAGAGCACAGGGCACAGGATTGTGTCCAGATGGTTCTTGAATATCTCCAGTGAGAGAGACTCCACAACCTCTCTGGGCAGTCTGTTCCAGTGCTTGGTCACCTGCACAGTAAAGAAGTTCTTTCTCATATTCACGTGGAACTTCCTGTGCATCAGTTTCTGCCCATTGCCTCTTTCCTGTTGCTTGACATCACTGAGAAGAGCCTGGTTTCATCCTCTGGACACCCTTTCTTCAGATAGTTATAGACATTAATGTAGTACCATCTCAGTTTTCTTTTCTCAAGGGTGAACAGGCTCAACTCCCTGAGCCTTTCCTCATAAGAGAGATACTCCAATCCCTTAAGCACCTTTGTTGCCCTCCACTGGACCTGCTCCAGGAGCTCTATATCTCTCTTGTATTGAGAAGCCCAGAACTGGACACAGCACTCCAACTGTGGCCTCACCAGGGCTGAGTAGAAGGACAGGATCACCTCCCAAGACCTGCTGGCAATGCTCTTCCTGATGCAACCAAGGACACTACTGACCCTCTTGGCCGCGAGGGCACATTGCTGGCTCATGGACAGCTCGTTGTCCAGCAGGAACCCCAGGTCCTTCACCACAGAGTGGCTCCCCAGCCTGTGCTGGTGCAGGGGGTGGAGGACCCTGCACTTGCCTTTGTTGAACCATGTAGCTCTTTACAGTCTTGGTTTCCTCAATTAGTCTCAAAAGTAAAGACAGCTCATTAAATGCACCTATTCCTCTTAGAGACTTTCTGTTTTAATACTACAAAAACTGTTTTATACCAATTTAGTTTTACCCTGATTTAAGTTTGCTGCCCCTTTGACCTCTGTGAAAACTGTACAGTCAGTATCTTTCTGGGTTAGGACAATTAACACTACAGTATACTTTTATCTTTCCTGAAATAACTTGGGATTTGTATTTACATTCAACTGCAAGTTAACCTTTACTTCCTATATAATGTATAAACAGATAATGAAGTATTCCTTTAAAAATATTTTCAGTCATTTCAGCATGGTTCTGTAATGATTAATAAACTCTGGTAATACAAAATCAGATTCTCCACCCCTAGGCCTTTCTTGACTTTTTTTTTTTTTTTTGCTAGCAGTATTTATATGCAGATATAATCACAACCAGCACAGATTTAGCAATGATTTAATTTTGTTACTAAACACCTTTGCATACATAATCTGACAGTGCATTTATTTCATAGAAATTTCTTCAGTGTTTTATCTTACCACAGCTATAGTTCAGCTGAAAACCAGGGGGAGATCTTTGTCTTAGGAATAAACGCATAAATAGCTGAGAGAGCTGGATGCACTCAGAATGGTGCTCTAGAGAAGGTAACTGCTGTAGCTAGATCAACTTCTATTTCAATTCAAAGACAAAAACATTTAAAAGTATATACCTCCTGCCAGCACATCATCATCATTTCATACATCTGCTTACAGGCCAGTTTGGGCCGATACAAGCGATGTCCTTGGCTAACCATTGTTACCACTTCATAGTTGGAACTTTTTTCAAACGGCATTTTTCCTTCTGTAAATACTTCCCACATTAAAACACCTGAAAAAAAAAAAAGAAAATATCTTCTTAAACATATGTGTTTATTTTGAGCCCTGGACTCAGGATTTCTGATAGATAAATAGTTTGAGATCCATATTCTAAATACTGTTGACATGTCATCACTGAAAACATCTTATTCCAGTAGCATGGGTTTTAATAAATAACAGCATTAAATGTGTCTGTGGAACTTTATCAGTCATAAAACCATGGCAAATGGTTTATCTGAGCTTCTTCCCAGATGTCTGAATCCCTCCCAATAACTGGAGCTTAACTGCTATTGATAAAGTGTAAATAATATGCTTTCTTTCCATGATGAATGTCTTACCAAACGACCAGACATCTGACTTGCTGCTGAATCGGCTATAATTAAAAACTTCTGGGGGGCACCATTTCACAGGAAATTTAGCCCCTGAAGAGCTTGTGTATTGGTCATCAAGGACATACCTAAAAAAAAGAAACAAAAACGACAGACATTATATCCTTCTGTCAGCCTCCAAACCTGTAAATCTTCCTTTAGATTTAGATTGGAATATTAGAAGCTCATATTGCCACCTAATGGCCATGGGTGTTAGCATCACACGATAAAAATAGCTTCCCTGGGGCAGTACTAAGGCTTCAGCCACGACTCAGATCACTTTTCATATTACCCCAGAGTCCTTTCTCGTGATTTATTAGCTACACAACACAGGTCTAGGCCACCTGAAAGCTAAATGTCTGTATTATGAGCAAAAATGAGGCAAAAGCAGAAATTTCACGCTGTTTTTCACCAGCCAGTCTGAGTTCAGATGTCAGGGGACATACAAGCTCAGCAACACAGAGATGTGGCAAAAGTCAAGAGTATGGGCAAACCACAGTGCTTTAACACCTTTCTTGGAAGAACTGTTCCCACCACTGCCTCACCAACACATCACCCACACAGGTGCTAACAAGGACAGGAAACTAACTCCCCTCCAGATCTCAGCATCCCCCAGCCCTTCAGCTAGCACAAGTCTGAACCATCTACCCCAAGAGAATCCCAAACTCACAGAACAGCCTCTTTGTAACATCTATTTACCAAAATACAGATTAATTATTATCTCTGCAGTAGCTCTGCTGTCTGAAACACAAGTTCTAATATGCCTTTTTTAAAATGAGTAAGGAAATCAACACATGACCACGGTCAAGCATTAAAGGCACTGGGGAAAAAAAAAGGGCAAAGAAAACCTGCCACCAAAGGCTGTTCCCTAGAGAGGTCAAAAAAGATAATTTTTTTAAGTAATTTTGCTTGGTCTGTGTTGCCTTTTGGGCTAAGTACAAGGGTTAGCTGATTTTTTCCAAATCTCCATAAATACATTTGTACACTCGCACATACCTTGTCATTCCAAAATCTGAGACTTTGACCACTCCTGAGTCACTCACCAAGCAGTTCCTGGCAGCCTGCAAGGGCGATGGTTAGAGCTGAATGAAAAACTTGGAGACAAATGACAACAATCTAATCAGGTCTTTGTATTCATTGCTTAGTAAGTTAACTCATTCACCAAGTTCAGTGGTGTATTCTCATTATAAAAAGTACATGTGCATCTCCTCCTGGTAGTACCATTTTGACAGCTATACTGTTTTGTAAAAATTCACCAGAAAACAATTATCATCTCAAGGGATTCATGTGTGGTGAAAATGGCACCAGTACAGGAAGGAGATAGGCTATTAGATCAGCACAAACTGCTACTAATTCTTTATAAACATTTCAGAGAGATTTTATTCCATTTTCTTGGGAGAGAAAAACCTCTAATCATTTTCTGTGCAGAGCAGTTTTAGAGACTTGATTAGACCCTAAAGAGCCAACTTCAGCCACTCAATTTTCTGCAAGAACAAAAGCAGTTGTATGCAAACAGGCTGTTTCAAAAAGGAATAGGTACATTCAAAAATAAAAATTTCAAAGAGGAGTGTATTGCCTAATGGGAGGTTACCAGGTCTCTGTGGATATAGCTGTTTCTTTCCAGGTACTCCATTCCCTCACATACATCTTGGCACATAGTAAGGAGAGTGTCTTTGCTCAAAACTCCCCGTTTCTGTCTCAGGTAATTGAGAAGGCAGCCGTGCTCCATGAACTCTGTCACAATGTAAATGGGCCTCTGTTGTGTGCACACACCATACAGCTGAACTAGTTTAGGATGTGTTAGCTTCCTGAAAAGATTGAGATCATGTCATTATTACTTCCTCCACCCAGTGCTAGCTCTTCACCACACAAAACTGCAGAAATACCACCTCCCTCCAGCACTTTTTTTTTATAATCAGTATACAGCATCAGAGGCCTAGAACTGGAAATCAAAGTGCCAAGCACACAACTCACATCATTACTTTAGCTTCTTCAATGAAATCCTCCTCATACATGGCACCTTCCCGAATGGCTTTGATGGCCACTTTGTACTGCGCCCTCCACTTCCCAAGGCGCACCACACCGAACAGGCCGCTCCCCAGCTCCCGCATGAACGTCAGTTCTGAGGGGTTGATTTCCCACTTCTCTGTAAAACAAAACAAATTAAGGAACAGTTAAGGAACCACTGAGCTGTTAGCGGATAAGGAAAAGGAATGGGAAACTGGATTAGTAGCAAATTAAGGAATTTAGGTAAAAAATATCTTAGAATTAACTTGAAAACTGAACACTTCTATACCTCACAAAACAAACTTTTAAGTAGATGTGACCTTTAAGCAACTCCTGACTAACACAGAAGTCAAAATTCAAACTTTCCTGAGGCCAGTAATTACATACTGATACTATCAGATTTGATTTCCACAAGCCGCCACCATAGAAAGCTGCGCCAATGCATAGAAATTGCTCACATCACCTGATATGCCATGCATGAAAAATGGCAATTCTAAATTTATATTTTAAAAAAGTAACCCCTCAACAAAGATCAAAGGGTGAAGTTTGAGTCAGAAGTCTGGAGGCTAATGAAGGAGCCAAAGGCCCAGCTCTTTAAACAGGCAGAGCTCAAGGTATCCACAAAAGCATGGAGGAAAATACCAAATTCCCTGGAGCACCAGTGACAAATTCTATCTCTCTTCACTGCTTCCCTTGGCACCACACACCACACCTTGGCACACCACCAGCTGTGGTGCCTTTGCATGCTGATACTCAGTGCAAGGGTTTTGAAAGTCCAACTTGGACCATATGTACATTCATATAGCAAGTAACAGCACAGAATTAGATCTTTTCAAAACTTTTAGAAAATCTTTTAGCATCTTAACATACATAAAATCATTAGAAAATATGTGTGTAAATGAACAGAACAGGCAATCACCATAGCTGAATCCTGCCGTTGTTGGTGCTGTCGTCTTCTTTGGGGTCACTGGGTAACGCAGCCTGGTAACGAGACCTGAGGTTCAAGGGTAATTCAAGAGACACACTTTACTTCTGAAATAGCACCAGGCAGCAAGTCAGCCACTTGTTCATTTCAGACTCCAATTTAAAACATGTAGAAAAATCAGTTATAATAAAAGAAAAGTGGGGTACGTTTTTGGGGCGTATTTTCCAGAAAGGCATTTTTCAGAATATCATCAGGAAATGCTTGGCCATCTGAGTTTGATGTAAAGATCTGGAAACTATAGCTCAGGAGCGAGATTTATGCTCAGACCAGAATTAGAAAAAAAAAACCCAAACCACATTAATATCTGTGCTTTGAACACAATTCCTATACTCTATCCATTCCATGACACAGTGAGCAGAGACCAGCATCAGCTATCAGGTATGGATCTGAAGTACAGTAGGGATTTTCTAAAGAACACACTACTGCTCTCCCCATCTGTTTGCTGTATGGGAAGGTTAGATCATTTTAAGTGGCAGTGACCAGCAGGTAAAAAGCTAGAGCCTGGAGAGTATTCTGGAAAAGTACCATCTCTATCCATCTGCTGTGGGTTACAGGCAGCTGATAGAAGCACTATGTGGACCTAAGTGAATAATTTTTTCTGACTTGATACAGCTATTCTTCTGTTACTCTGGGGACAATAACATTTTATATATTATACATAAACATATACCCACACAAAACCTTTCAAATTATTGTCTATATTGAAATAATGTGAAAATGCAGTGTCTCGTGACTTCCCTGAAAAAGAGGGATCCCTAAAAACCTAAAAACTTTCATTAAAACACTAAAATGCCTCAAGCTCTTTTTCAGATCAACCCTAAGTGACAGAAAGAATCCAATACATCTACCTGCTGCATTATGGCTGTGATATTCAATTATTTCTGGAATGGAGTTAAAGAGATGTTTTTCTGCGAGGTAGTACTGTTTTGGTGACGTCACTGTTTCTTTTATATGGTAGTGTCTTATTCCTGATGAACCTTCCCTGGAAAAATAATAACAACCATAGCAATTAGTAATAATACAATATCATTTGTTGTGAATTTTTTAAGAGGAGCACGTTGACAAGGAAAAGAAAGCTGAAAGGGCCAGCACAGGTGCCCAGTACCACAAGCTTTGGGAACAGCTTGAATATCAAACGTCCTAAACAGTGGTGACTCACGTTCATCTCAGTGCTCAAACCAAGTTGAAGATTAACCCAGAAAAGGTTAATTTTCAGCCCAGTGAGCTCCCCAGTCCAGCTCACACGTAGACACAAATGCAAGCTGGCAGGAGAGAAGAGACCAAGCAAAACCTCCTTTTTTTGGGAGGGGGTTAAGGTCTACACTGGATTAAACCAAATGGGACCTAAACATGGAGTTGAGAAGTTCGTTTTAGTTACCCATCTTTTCTATCACAGCAGCCCTTTTTTCTTTATTGTGCTCTCTCCTGGGCTTTCCCCCAGCCAATGAATTTGGATATGGATACAAATAGATTCAGATGAGACAAGGTGTGCAGAGCAGCCATAGAAACTCACCCTCCAAATTTTGTATAAAGGGAAACAGTATACAGGCCAGGCTGACTGGAGTCTCTCACCACAAAACCACCTTCTTTATCCTAAAACACAAGCACATCAACAGTTTTGTGCAACTGGTTTTAAGCTACGTGACTCTTTATCTTGTTCCAGGATATGCACTTGCCAAAATAAGCCTCTGTTTTAACAAAAGAAGCTACTTGAAGTGAATTTCACAGTTGATACTGCAAGGCTGTTGTGCTCACCTCACTTCTGAGGAGCTGCTCTGCCTTGCTTCTGTTCAGGTTTCGGCTGTACCACCTGCAACACAACATCAGTAAACAAAACTTCTCCAAGGCGCATGATTTACCTAAAATGCTTTAAGCAAAGTATTATGAAGGTAGAGATTAAATAATTTTATGATAAATGAAAATCAAGAATTGAACCTTTGAAAACATGCAAAAATCAGTCTCTATTATACTGTGCAGTTACACCATAAAAAAGCCCTGAAACAAGTACAGGAAGATCCCACAAAACCCAGTGAAACTCAGGGAACTGATGTAAGTTTTCAGAAAAAACACTTCTCAAACACGCCCAGGCTGATGGCAGTGGTTGCTGTGAAGAGCAGCCCAAGGGGAGGCTGGCAGCCCTGGGGAAGCAGCTGCCTGCACACCAGTCAAACCACCCATGCAGCTGGCTGTCAGACTGCTCTGTCATTCAATATCTCCATACTTCTGGGCTTCCAGGGAGGACCCACCTAGCAAAGGGGAGGCTGAAATCATGAATTAAGTGTCACAGCTGCACATCTCCGAGGTCTAAAGCAACTCTGAGGTTAAAGCAGCCACAGAAGCACCAGCATGTCAGCCACTTGCAGAGAATAATAAAAGAAGGAAAACCAGACAGCTTGCAAATGGTATGTTGCAGTTGTTTTCATGTATGCTGTTACTGCAGTTACTGAGAAGGGAAGTGGCACTGCAACCTTTAATCAGATTCTGCCTGTTCTGGAGATAGTGGTTTCTTGCAGTTGGTAAATTACCTGGAGTAATGCTCCCTGGCCTGTGCAGTGACTCAGAATTACAGCCCCAAGGTGGTAAAAGCACAAAGTGGCTGGACCAGATAAGGGAGCCCAGTTCCTTCCTTCCCCTTCTGTCAGCCCTACAGCCCAGCCTGGAGCAGAGCTCTTTGCAAGAGCTTCTAAGATGAGAAAGCAACAAAGAATTCCCTCTAGTAAAGCTGAGGGCAAAATCCCAGGTGAAATTCTGTCTTCTGTCAAAACACAGCAGTAGGAGCCACATGTAGCTGAGAGTAGAATTTTTCAGCTACTAATGTAGTTTCGAAAATTGTTTTTAATTATTATTTTCTTACAGCTCCATTTTATCTAAAAGTCATGAATTATGTCCTAAATTCTCAGGCACAACAGTTTATGCTGTAATGATGTTTGAGTATCAAGAACAGGCTTGAAGACTACAGTGTTAAATTTTACCCCAATGTTCTTAAATAAGTTCTCCGTGATTAAACATCAACTGGACAAAGCATTTTTTTAAAAAAGCTAGACATTTATAGCTGTTAAGTTACATGCATACACTGAAACCTAAAATGCACTGAAATATACATTTTCTTGAAAATTAGAGCTTCCAAAATCTCCAGTCTTTTATGTTTACTTTGAATTATTTCCACTGTTTTCTGCTCTATCATCTTACTGTCACAAACTTTGAATACACCTGTCACTTTAATATTAAAACAACATTTAGCACACTTGTAGCGGGTAAATTTCTTTCAATTTGTCTATCAGAGAATTAGGAGGAGTTTTTTTCTCTAAGAGTGAAGCCTAAACACTACGTGCCTGATGGCCATCTCACTGACTTGAGCCTACATTATAAACCAAAACATAATCCATGAGGAGAATCTGAAAAAAATACATGCCTATTTCAGTTGTTTAAGTTTAATCTCTAGGTGCTATTGTATGTAAATAATTGCTTTCAAAATGCTAAAAATACTGTCATTCTTGAAACATAGGTTTCATCTTATGATATTTCGAATTTTAATGCAAATATTCACTTACTCATATTGATCAAGGTTGTTGGACTTCTTTCCCGTAACATAGTTGCTTGGAATATATCCTTGTTTTCTAAAAAATATGTATAATATATCATCTGAGTGAAAACATGTAAAATTGCATGTCTAGAAGACACTGTTTCATTCTGCTAATTACCAGAGGTCTCTCAATGTAATTTATTAATTACTGACCCACCCATTCCACTACTGATTATTCAGAAATGAATTTTCTGCATCAGTATTTCCATATTAACTTTCAACATCCCTACAGTAAAAGTGTCATGGGCAGCAGAAGTGTCCAAGAAAAACCATCAGAAGGGGTGAAGGAGAGTAACTCTCTGCTGCTCTGTCATTTCTGCTCTCAGAAGTCCCAGTCAGTCACAGCATATATGTCTGGAGCCTGACACAGCCTGGTAACTCACAATTACCCATAACATATGGCAACAGGAACCTGATAAATATTGAAATATGAAAACTTTCATCTTTAAAACCACAGCGAAAGTTTTCATATGGGGAATGTAAAGTTGTAGTCATTACAGCACCTTACTGCAACTTATCTCAACTCATTCAAAGCTTGTCCCTAATGATCCAGTTATTATGCAAGATGATGGTTATTCAAGTCTGGAAGTCGGAGCCTGCTGAGCTGAACGTTAACCATATTGCTCCCTAATGAGACATTCCCCAGGGAAGTGCAAGTACTGTACCAGTCTAGTGAGGTTTTACAGGATGGTTAATGCTTTAATTGGGGAACCATAAAATCAGACAGAAAACATAACTGGAAAAGCTTCCAGTTCTGCAACTCTTTGCACTTGAATCCCACAACCTATCAAGTACCTCAATTTTTAAAATTGGTTTCTGTGTGAGAATATATGGATTAGATTTCAAAGCCTGGCCCAAACATGAGGTCTAATGTAGTTATTTGTTGATGCATAGTCAATATAAACTTCTACAACACAAAAATAGCCTAATGAACTTTATAACAAAAAATAAGGAACTTGTGTTTACCCGTATTTGTCTCTTGCCTTCCACCAATGAATGTCATTCTTCTCTATCACTGTATATTCTTCACCTTTCTCTAACCTTAAATCATGGTGTTCTGTAGGCTCAAAATCATACATTGCTACCACTATCTCCTCCTCTTCATTCCCATTTTCTTCAACTGGAGGAACAGGTGGTGGAGGCCTTCGCTGAAAACAACACAACATTATTATCATCCCACTCTGCTCCTTTTTTCCACCCCACCCACCCTTACCATCACACCAGTGCATCCTGGAGGCAAAAGCTGGGCTAGTCCTGTGGTGGCCCGGGGCCAGCTGGGGTGCATGGCAGCAAATCACACAGGTGCTGTCCATGGGGTTTGTTCGTGCTGCAGCCCAACCCAGTAAACAGCAAAGCTGGCAGGCACTTGCTTTTTGGCCATGTCTTCCACCAGCAGTACAGATACAGCTAACAGAAGCAGCTAAATTTCAATGGGATTTTTTTCAACCTGAGATAGCGTATGATGCCCATTGATGTGTACAGAAATAGACCTTTGCTCCAGGATACGGAAAGTATTTTGAGAAATACTCAAAATGCTCTTTTTCAAAGATCAGAAATTCAATATTTTAAAGATTCTACCTACCACACTTTTTTCTGATTTTGAAGATGACACTCTCATTCCATCTAGAAACAAAGCGCAGGAGAGGATTTATGTCTATTCATTTGGATATAAATTTAAAAACTAAATAAAAGTTTTAAATTTCAGATAAGGTTTTAATATCTTAACAAGCCTTCAGGATGGCTTAGAAATTCAGAAAGCAAAGACAACTCCAATTAAGCTATAGGAAAAATGATTAAATACTTTTGCAAAAACATCCTAAATCAGCCATCAGGTTATATTGACCACAGATTTGGCAACATATATGCCACATCAGAGCATGCCACTGAGAGCCCTGAACCAGCCCTCAGATGCAGAAATTTGTGAGAAATAAAAAAAGGGATAGAGATAAAAAAGGCATATTAAAATGAAGCATTGTTCTTGTCACCATGATGATCTAAAGGTCTGTTAGTATCAACATCTGCCCTTTTAAAAAAACAAGGCTGTGACCCTTGCTTTGCTGAATAATGTGTAACAGTTGTATGCATTTTCTTATTACATCTCTCAGATCCAAAAGTATTTTTCTCCCGCACTGCATTTTTTATGCATTTAAAAGGTTGAGCTATATGCCTTGCTTTACATTTTGCTGAATAAGATCAGCCACGAGCCACTGTTTACTCTGCAAGTCTTTTAATGCAACTAAATCCACAGGTCCCCACCACTGCCTGTGCTGACAGAAGAAATCATAGGGTGCCACTGATTTAACTGGGAGATAAACAATGGCTCCATTTCTTCTCCCACTACAGAATTTTCCTTAAATCAAGGATTAAATAATTACTAGATCCTTTATCAGACAATGTTGCAGTGCTACAGCACTGCATGCTACAAAATCCACTGTGGAATCAGCAGAACCTGCAATCTGGATGCTGGAAGATGAGGTGCCTACAGAAGTCATAGCTCATCCAGGTTCAGCATAGGGACATTTACAAACCTCTGAGAAAATTCAGTCCCAGTGTCTGTAAATACATTAAACCTCCTTGTATAATTTTTAGCCTGGTGTAGTAACACTGAATGCAACATAGTTATTATTCTTTCACATGGATATGCAGAAGTGTTAATTAATGACTGAAGAGATGGCAAGATTTCTAGCTGAATTTTTTTTCTCCATCAGGTTTTATGCTCAGTCTGAGGTAAACACTTGGTCAAATCAACTTCAAATGGGAGGAAAAAAAACCCAAATTAAATTCAGCAACCTCAATAATTCCTTTCAGATTTTGCTAAACATTTTTTTTTTGCAAGGACATTTTCCTGAATTTTTAAAGAATACTTGAGAAATTAATTTTAACTTACTTTAGACACCATATCAATGACTGACTCCGCTCTATAAATTTGCCTAATATCCAGGGCATTCAGGTGTGATGACACTGTCATATAAAAAAAGCAGAAAAATATGCCAAAACAACTTCATATGAAAACATATTTACTTACTGTTTTCAAAAAGACTGTATTTTTCACAGCCAGGTGCTAATTTTTCTGTCTGTCTGCAGCACTGGTAAATTCCCTCTGTCCAGAATTTAGGATGATATTTTACCATTATATTGCTGTTGTTCTTTATTTCTACAAGAAGAAAAAGAGCATATATTGACAGTTTTTTTTTTAAAGTCTGCAAGAGGGTAATTTTTAATACATATGACAGTATCTTTGATATGAGGCCTAATCTTTGCTTGCCCTTACTTTAGCATTGCTTCTCTTCTTGCAAGTTTACATGACCATCTGTGATTAATATGAGCATCTGAAGTTGAGAGAGGGCATTAAGAGGCTCATGAAAAAACCAACTTTACTCACTGTGATAGCAATTATCTGATCGCATCTGAATAGAGATACCTCCTATCATTTTACATCAGCTTAAGGCTCACCATGTTGTCGAGCTACATCCAAACAAAACTCTTCAGTGATGCTATTAACTAGCATGGGTAAAATTTTTAACTCATTGTGCAAAAGCAGAGTCAAATTCTGATTGCAGCTGGACTTTGCAAAATCAACCTAGATCAATTTGAGGCTCCCAGTACCCGTTATCACACCCTGTGTATGCAAGAGATGAGCTGGCCCAATAAAACATTAAAATATGTGGATATAAGCAGAAGAAGCTCTACTGTTTTATTTTTGTTATTTGCTGTGGGTTGATGCCAGCCAGCAGCTAAGCACCCATGCAGGTACTCACCTACTCCCCTAAGACAGCAGGATATGGGAGAGAACAGAAAGAGCAAGAAACAAAAACTTCTGACTTGAGATAGAGACAGTGCAATAACCAAAAGAGAGAAAAAGAACCCCAAAAGTGATGTAAAGGCAATCACTCACCATCCCCCACAAGCAGACCAATACCCAGCCAGTCCCTGAACAGTGACCAATATGGAAGCTAAAATCCCCAATCCCTGTCTTCCTCTACTCTAGTTTTTACTGCTGAGCACTACTTTATATAGCCTGCAGTATCCTTTTGGTCAGTCCAGGTGTGTTGTTCTGGCTGTGTTGCCTCCCAGCCTCTTGTCCAGCCCCAGCCTATTCACTAGGGGGGCAGAGGAGGAAAATCAGCAGCAACAACAACACTGGTACGTTTTCAACACTGTTTTGGCCACAAATCCAAAATACAGCACCAAGTTAGCTCCAACCCATCCAGACAGTTTAAGAAATGGTATCTGCCTATGCCAGATGCTAAGTATAAGCAATTCTCATTACCTTCTTTCAGGTTCCTCACCCACAGATCCCGGCTTTGTGCGCTCGGTGCAAAAATATAAAGTGTATTAGCATCATATACAACCTAGAGGGAGGAAAAGAAATAATCAAAATACATTCACCTCATAATATTAATTCATTTCTTCCTCAAGAAACAGAGGAAACAGAGGAAATAGAAGAAGCAGAACAAGAAAAATGACTGTTACATTTGGCAAAATTAGTGTATTTAGACACATAATGCAGAAACTGCAAAAGGTTATCAAGGTTCATTATTAATATATGATGCTTTCAGGAAAATAAAGCAAAATTTTGTAATGCTATATTATCTTGACAGCATTCCTTAAAATGCTTGCTTCTCACTTTGCTTTGGTCATTCTTCAGCGTGCTTTTTCTAAAAACAGTTCAATTTAATGAATAAAAGCTATTTCATAGTCAGATATTCTCCCCTCTGATTCTGTACTGCTCTGGAATGATTCTTCTTTTTTTTATTTCTCTACTGCTTGTATTGGCAGAACACAAGTATTGCTCTGGGAGAAATGGATCAGAGTACCCTCTCCAGCAGTGGAATTCATCCTCACTCCAACCATTCCCTCTACAGTAAAGAGGCACAGCATTCAATCCCCCACATTTTTCTTTTTTCCCTCCAAGCACTTTGTTTTCTGTGTTTATTTCCATCAAATTCACAATGGAAAAAAAAACCAAAAACAAGATTTATATTCTTATTCCTATATAATTTAATGGTAATTGAATATAATTTAATGTGAAAGAAGGAAGACAGGGAAATTGTGCTGCCAGCTTACTTGTTCTGGTGGAAGACCAGGACAAGGCACTTTCCAGTCAAAACACAAGCTGAGAGGGTGGGGAAAAGAAAAAGGCCAAGTGCATGCAGCACAACTCCCAAGGGAGGGAACTGCAGGGGCAGCAGAGCTTGCTGGGGATGGGTTTTAACCACTGATCCTGAACTACCTCCCACCAGTCCCAGAGAGACAGAGAACGGGCTCAGTATTTAGAACTGACAGTAATTTTAAGGAAATTTATGTCCAAATGACTTGGTGCTGTTGAAAAGAGCACTGCAATTGATATATTTTACATAAAAGAAACATACCTGAAATGGGTATTTATTTTGGCAGGGAATAATACCATCACTTTTTACAACTTCTACACATTTAATCCTTGAAATATCCACAGATCCTTTTCTGTACTTTTTCTATAAAAGAAAATAAAAAAAATTATGTCAAAGATAACCAATTTATCTAATTCTCCTTTTCAATTTTCAGCAGAGACTTCTTGATTTCTTTTCCACTTTTACAGTGATGTCCCTTTAACTCTAGAAGTCATTTGAAAACAGAGGGTATAAAGATCTGCACTTGTGAAAATGCACTGAGTACAGTAAAACTGCTTAGTGAAAAGTACCAATTCTTTACACAGAAAGTTTCCAATCAGATGTAATTGTGGGTTTAAAATAGTCTTCCTTACAAAAAATAACTCAAGTACAGAAAAACAAGGGCTTCCTCCTTGCTGATTTTAAATTATGATTAAAAGCAGTATCATCTCATCTTCTCCCTCATTCCGCTGCTGAAGTGCTCCCACCATTTGGTGGCTACTGCTGTGTTTCACATCATTTCCAGAGAAATTTGGGTGCTACACAGGCAATGCAAGTCCCTGATGAGACAGAAAACAGAAGAAACAGGTGTAACCCGTCCCTGGAACAAGCTGGGGTCTGTGTTGAAGGAAATGCTTTGAACAAGGCCAGCAGAAGCCCAGAGAAGCATGGTCAAAAGCACAGACATCTGAGAAGATATAGGTCACCTAAGCTGATAATTATGCAGATTTTAAAGAAGGCAAGGGTGTTCAGCAGGTGCTACACAGTGCATGGAAATACAGTGTAGTTCAAGACTCTGGAGAGGCAGCCCCTTGTAGGAACAGCTGCTAATGGGAAGCAGGTGTACTGGGCTTTAGTCTACACTGAAGTCTCCAGGGAGACTGTCTAGTGCCACCTCTCACTTTTGGGAAAGGCTAATCTCTAATAGGATAGGAAGGACTGGAATCTGGAACAAAACAAAAACACTAGCAGGTCATGGCTGGTCCTGAATTAACACACATCCAAAACCTTGATTTGCCAAGCACATCCAGAACATCCAGTCCAGAGTACAGCTTATGACAGCCTGACACTGTTCATGCAATGTGGAAATAATTAGCAATTACTGAATTATTTGAGATATGACAATCCCTACTCAGCTTCTCTCTTGGGTATGGAAATTTCAGCCCCAATAGCAGAAGTCTGGTACAATCGTAAGCAACTGAGAAAACAGTCTTATAAACAGAAGCAAAGAACAACTTCAAATACAGCTGTTATGATTCCATCATCCTAGAAACACTACAGTTAATTACCCATGGAAGTTTCATCAACATTTAAAATGCATTTAGCACTCTATGTAGATTGGCGCAAAGAAAACATGTATGAAGAATTCATACACTTCATGGTCAGCACCAGGAAGAATGACAGGATAGGTTCAGATAAAGCTGCAACTGTTATTTAACACCAGAAAAACCAACATACACAGAGAGGTGGGGTTTTTTTTAAGGGGAGCGTAGGGGGGAATTCAGCATTTTAATGAACCATGAAGAAAAAAGTCAAGTCATTAACATTATCATGAACTGTACTACAAAGATACATCATGTAACGCTGAAAAATAATTTGGACCACGCACACAACTTTGCATTTTTTTAAAAAAATCATTTTAAGGCTTCTGTTTATTTTATGTGGGTCACTTCCAATGCAGGATATTCTATGATTCATGGTATCCCCTTACTTGAACATTGACTCTCTAAAATAAAACATACAGTCATGCAAAGGTCGAAAACTGTTACTGAAGTCTACACCACTTGGCACAGGACACAGCACTGCTTCTCCCTGTCCTTGTCACTGTGTGGCTGGCCTGGCAGTTTCATGGCTGCCAGATTAGCCAAGGCAGAACCGAAGGATCCAAACAAGGTGAGCCTTTTAATAAAGCCCAGAATCCAATGTTTCACATAACTGTGCTGAAGACACCTCTCCAGACATCTTTCTTGCACAACAATATACTAAGAAGAAGAAACACCACTCCCATAACTTATCTACCCTATTTTCTATGTCCAGAGGGGTACTCAGATTGCTTGGATCCCACTTGCTGGTTACTGAGGTTGCAGGACAGATAGACAATACACATTGGAGGCTTTTTTGTATCCAGAATCACAGAAATTCCTTAGAGGAACACACTATTATTTTATCTGAATCTCACTCCTCCTGGGCTCAGATATTTTCATGCCAATTCTGGCATTCACTGAGTGCTCACTCAGAGGAGACTGCCAGGAGGACAGAGGACAGGAATCCAACTAGATAATTGTCTAGCATTTAGGGGGAAAAAATAAGAGAAATCCCTTGATGTACAGCACATCATTCTAGTTATTGTATTTCCTAATTTCCTAATCCTTTTGTACACTTTCATGATTTAGGATGGCTCAGTTTGCTTCACCACAAGATGCTAAATTGAAAAAAAGAAAGCTGACCCGCCTTACAACTCAATCCAGCAAATTAAACCTAATGTCAAGGAATATTTTTCTATTTTTGCATACTTTATAGATTAAAAAAAAAACTTGCATATGCGAAATTAAATACAAATCTTCTGCTCAAGACATTTTCAGATTACCTCAGAAGCAACAGTTGTTAATGGCCACCTGCCTCCAAAATGCCAAGTGTGCAGCTGAGTTTTAGCTGAGCATTACTCAGTAGTAAACTGTGGGGCACAGAAGCAGGAAAGAACAGCTCAAGAAAAACACTGCAATTCCTCTCTCCCCCCTACTTAAATGATTTCCCTTTATAATAATAGGACATCTTGCATGCCATCACTGTGTTGCATTTATTCTACAAGCCAAATAGCTTGCTCTGGACCCAGCTGTACAGCAGACATGAAATGCAAAATCAAGGCAGAGCTCAAGCAAACAGCTGAAACAGCTGGGAAGGAGAGGTGCAGGCATGAGCCAGCCTTGAGAAATCCACCCATAACCACTCTTTCCAACAAGTGACCTCTGCTACAAAGAGACAAAATTAGTAGAATGGCTAATCATGCAATGCCAAAGTGTAAGAAGCAGAGAGACATTTTTAAAGATTTTTTTTTTGGAGGTGGAAGATTTCTAACATAATAGAAAAAGGATAGATTCACTGTAGAAATAGCAGTATTTCACCAGAACTTCCATGCATGCTGTCTGAATGGGATACAAGTATTCACAGAGCACTTGGAAAAATCCCAGGTCAGTGAAAAGAAGGGACCCATCAAACCCAGTCCACCCCTTTACTGAAGATAGATATGTGCCTCTAGAGGGACGCCTGCAGAAGCAAATATGGTTAGAGCAGTAATAAAGGTATAAAAATACCAAATCCCAATAAGGAACACAAATAGTTAAAATATATGCTTCAAAGTCACACTAAAGGTGGAGGTTTGTTTTGGTTTTGTTTTTTTTTAATGTATCTGCTTGCTGAAAATAACGAAAGGGAAGTGATTATACAGAAACTACTATACAAAGCTTCTCAAAATGCCATACATATTTCATATTTACCTGTAAAATCAAAAAACCTAAAAAAATTTATTTACAGTTTTAGAAGTCCTGCTCCTTGCTCACAATGGGGATGACCAAGTCTTGTTTCCATACAATTCAAAAAGAATATGCTATGCTTATTTTTTTTAACAGATTAAACATTAATATGAAGAAGTCATAACACCAGACCTATGTTGTCAGATATGGAACAAATATATGATTACACAATTCCTTAAAAAAATGATCTTAGAATACAGGAAGACAAGAAATATCCAAGTGTTAGATAAGTGTACAAACAGCTGATCCTCTGTACATTTGGAATTACTCCTCTGCTGAATACAGAAGCTTTACAACTTAAGAAGCCCATATCCTTGCTATCAGATAAAAATATTTCTTCAGTGTATTTCCTGTTTGCTGATTAAGATATTGTGCTGCTTATCCTCACAGAAGCATGTGTGCGTGGGGTGGGGGTGTTGAACAATACAAAGGACATTAGATTCGGGAAAAAAAGCCTCAATGAAAACATGCATAAGTCAACTTAGCTGTCAATAAATATCTAGATTTTGTCTCCCCCATGCTGTCTCTTTCTATCAGTCCTTATTGTTCATATTATTTCTTTCTTCCATGCTTACCCCTATGTAGGAAATCCTGAGGTCATCAGCATGTGACCCATGGAACTTGTGTTCTCACAAGTGTAGCAGGCCACAGCATTACTTTTATCTCCTTTTATGGAACTGCTCTTCAACTTCACAAAACCACGAAAAGCCTGGCTAGGCCAACACTGCCTGTACCCAGCTTCTCTGGTAGAATATGCTCCAGAGCCAAATGTAAGGGTATTTTCAATTTTGGATTCTTTGGGTGGAGGAGGGTTGGACTTTCAGGGTTTTTGGGTTTGTATTTTTTAATAGTATTGACATTTAGTAAAAAGAAGCACTGACTGGATACTTCTGCAGTTCCCTCTTGAGGCAAGCAATTACTGATTATGCAAATATAATTACTGTAGCTAGGTATTAGACGGCCACATTTTCCATTCCTGTATTTTCCATCGTATCAGATATGTTGAAGAATGCCCTATCTCCTTTCAATTATTTTTTTACTTATTATTATTTTAAGAAAAGCAAGTATTAGTTATTTCTATTTCCCTTTTGAAAATGGCTAGAATTGATATGAAAAGCAAGAGGTGATTACTATTCTGATCTAGTCTGACCTGAATCAATATCTGACTGCTAAGAAGAATTTAAAGGGGAAAAAATACAAATGTAATTGAGAAGAATAAAGTTTTAAACCCTGTCTTGCAAATTAAGAAACCAAGAATCCATTACCATGGTCTGGCTGCTCAGCACAGGTCAACCGCCAGGACTGGAGAGACTGAAAAGCACAAAAATAAATTCTCTGTCACAGCACTGATATAACTTCCTAACCATGACTACAATGCATTATCGGTAACTTACTCTTTTCCTGCAATGGAGAGGCAGTCAGTGAAACACAGACAACTGCAGTTATGATGCATTGCTGCAACCACATAAAAGTAACAGACACATAGTAAACCAGCCCAGCCTCCATCCATATCAGGCCTTAAATAACCTACAACCTCTCAGCTGTCAAAATAATTGCCATACCTCTTCAGGTTCTCTCAGACAAATCTTCTCTTCTCGGCTTTCTCTGAAGTCCTCACAGAGCTCTGAGTCTGCCCTGTTTTCCTCCTCTCTGAGGACCACCCTCTGGCTGCTGGGTGAGTGACACCTCGCATTCAGCCCTAACTCAGCCTCCATGCTGTCTGAGCACTAAACTTGGACAACCTGAGCCAAGAAGAGAGGAGAGCCCAAGCCCACAGGCATCACAGGTGAGCAACAGAGCCCAAAACCCAAGAGGTCACTTAGCCAAGGCACCAGCTGCTTTTTCTACTTTCTCAAGGTTCAGAGATGATGGACTCCATAACTACAGAACTGAGAGGGGTCTTTTGAGATTCCAGTACATCTCTCTGCTCTAAACAATTGCTGTTCCACTAACCAACCCTTCATGACTGGCTTCTGGGAAGGTCATTCCTCCTGCTGCTCCTGCTCTGAATCTCACAGGCAGATCCACATCTTCCTTGAAACTTACTGCCCCAAACCAGATGCAGCACTGCAGCCGATGCCTTATGATCTGATTATAAGAATTTGGAGTCATGTTTTTTTCATCCTAATGTAACATTTGTCTTTTGCACAGCAACAAGGTATCCTTGATGCATGTCCAGTTTATGATTCATTATCCTGTAACCTAGGTCCTCCTGGAGACAGCCTGACACTTGGCTACTTATTGCCATTCCGTATCTGAACATTTCAGCATTCCTGCCTAAAGCTTTACCTGAGAACTTCACAAGCTTCTATTCCAACAACAGTATCTCTAATGAAAATACTAAAATGCAGAACAGGACACTCCTTTCAAGACAGGCCCTCAATCTGAAAACAAGCCTATTCAACACAGTACCAGCTTCCCATGTGTTCTGTAATCAGATTCACTAGAGGTTTATATAGGTAATTTCTAATGCTGACATGTGAAAATGTCTCATTCAGCAGTGTCAAAAAACACTTACTGGATGAAAAAAATGGATATCTGCTGCTCTGTTACCCACAAGATTTGTTAACCAATGGTAGACAGAGCATAAATAAGTCTGAGATTGTTTTGTTTCTTTATTTGGTTTTGTTTCTTTGTTGGCTGATGTGCAATTTCTGCACATTCCAGGTACCTTCAACAAACTGGTTTTTCTTGCATTTTTCTCTAAATTATCTTCATAGATTAAAGTTTCTCAGCTTCTCTTCTGCACACATTTAAAAAAACTAGGCCTTCTCTAGCCTTCTCTCATCTTCCAGTTCTTCCTTCTTAAGACCTTTAAGACTCATCCATAACTTGTACATACATTGATGCACTTGCACAGCAATATAATCCGTGCTGAAAAGCACTGTTACAAGTAAAACATTACATCTGCAATGTGTGTGTGTGTATATATATAAATATATAAGTGTGTGTGTGTCTATCCTAAGTGCATTTTTTAAATGTTGATTCATTCTTTTTTCTCACAATGCTCGGGAAAAAAAGTGTGTTTAATTCCACTGAAAATTGCTAAACACTAAGAGCTGAAGGCATAACACAACTTAGAGACAGTTGTGAAGGTACATCTCCAATAAGTACATCTAAGGACCTCACGTGACTCATGTGGAAGTGCAGGTTCACTTCTATTTCCTTGAGGAAAAACAGCAGTCAACTCACAATCCTCATCCAGGTCTAGGTGGAATAAAATTATTGTGCAAACTTGCAAGTATTTTAAGAAAGCTCTATCATTATGACCTGTGATTCAGAACAAAAAAAAAAAAACCTAAACTGTGTAAACCTACTCATTTCAGAAGCTATTTACCTTACATGAGAAAAACAGAGTAATCAATGAAGTGTTCAGAAGCATTTTAATACTCAATTGTCCTTTCATTTATATAAAATAATTAAATCACCTATACAATGACTAAGGAAATCCCATAAATCAGGGTAATTATTTAAAAAATAATAAAGGATAAGCACTATAGGAATAAACAACAGTAGAAAGTATTAAAAGTAAGTAATATAGCTTTTTGGAACTCTATAATGTTGTTATGCTCCGAAGGAAATATTTGCACAATAATAGTGTCGCAATGAGGCTACACAATTTTACCCTGAAACCTGCTGCTTCAGAGTGGGCCCCAAAGTTTTTATTTTTCCTTCCTTAAAATATCACCACTGTAATTTCGGTAGCTTCTGTCTCCTCTATATTCAAATTATAAGAACTAAACACAACTCTTACAGAAGAACATTTTTTCCTTAGGAAGACACTTTCAAAATGAGCAAGTTCCAAAAATGTTCAGGTTTTTATTCTGCTTTTTTCATTTATATCCTGGTTGGTTTTTATTAGTTGTAACTGTTCTGTTTATGCAAGAAAGTTTTCACACAAGTCTGATCCTAATGGCAAATACCACTCCAGCCAGTGAAGACAAGAGCATTCTGCACCTTCCAAGTTCAGCTCATCAGAAGCTGCCTTCTACTTGAAGCATGTTTCTAAATAAGAAGCATGCTTCTAAATAAGAAGCATGCTTCTAAATAAGACTCTCATATGTTTTCCCTCAGGGAACCATTATTTGCCATCTCTGTAGAAGCAAATGGTTTCTGCACACTAATAAATAGTTAAGTGATGTGCCTACTCCAATATCCTCTGTGCAGCAGTTCCAGAGCAAATGAGCATTGCAGCCCAAACTCTCCCCCTTCTCATCCTCCCTTCTAACACTGCAGACCCCCAACCACTCAAACACATGCAGGAGAACCACAGCGACCAGGCCTGTGCCTTTGGAAACTGCAAAATCCAATATAATCTATTTATTGCTGTGAAGTGTAATCCATACAGAAAACATGAGCAAACAATAAAGATGCTAAAGCATAAAGAAATTTAATGTTCATAAGCTCATAGTCAGCTTCATACTCCTGGTCAGTACAAGCTGCTGTGGGCTGAAAAGGTTAATTCAAGCACACCATGCCCTGTGTAGGAGGACACCAACCCAACCACACACATCAGCACACTTTTTAACTAAAGAGTATCATGGCTAAGCAAGCTGAGAGACAAAGAGAGATAGAAATATCATGGTGAAAGGGAACATGCCACAGCTACAAAATATATGAGGATACTAACAGTGCACACATTGACAAGAATTTATAAAATTTTGACTAGATGTGTCTCGGCTTTGTGGAAGCACAGCACTCATGAGAAACATCAATGTGAAAGTTTTCAAACCAACAAACTAGCAAAACATCTCACTTGCGCAAACCAGCTCCTTTCAACTATGCCATTGGTGAGAAATACTTTGACACCTACATTGACTATCTTTCCTTAAAAACAACGAATTTCCCTTGCCTAAATGCCACCTAGAACAAAAACCTGTAGCCTGGTGGCACTTTTAAGTTCAAGCAAGATGCTCTGTCAGTGTTAGCTTACTCAAACGTGTGTGAAGTGCATGTTACTTGCTATCATTACTGTTCTGCAGTGCAGCAGCAAGCCTGCTCCAGTCAGGGCCACCCACACAGTTCAGAGATATCCTTCTCACCATCCACTGAGAAAAAATTCACAACGGTCAAACTTATTGCCACACAAGGAGAAAGACAATAAACCATGAGTACTTGGTGGACAATCCTGATGGGCGCAGTAGCTTGGATGCTGTTGTTGTGTGGTCTGTCCTGTTGGTTAACTCCAGAGGAATAAATGACACTGCTCTTTGCAGCTGCTCTGCAAAGGAGTGTGTGGGGCACCTGCACCGTGGGACACCAACCACCAGGCATCCTGGTAAAGTGAGTCCTCCTCTCCATTGCCACTGTCCAGCTGATATTTACTGAAGTATTTACATTTCAGTGATAAGGTGGACTCCTAGATAAACACTAAGGTTTGATTTTCCAAACAGACAGATGAAAGTGTGAATGCACCAATACTTCGAAAATAAATGCCACAGAATTTCAAGTTGAATATGCAAGACATGGTCAGTTTTGACAGAAAATGGCCAAACGTACCTAGGGCCATGCATATATGCTGCTATTTCCACAAATTCAAACCTGCATTCCATTAGATGAAATTAGCAATTTGGAAAAAGTCATATTAAAACTTCAGCTAAATTTTTGCTGGTCAAAAATGCAGAAAGTCATTCCAAATTAGATTTTTTTTTTTATCACTGCATGAAACACTTGCTTTTCAAACAAGTAGGTTAATTTCAAAATTGTTTACATTCGCTTATTAATTTCCTACTGACTGGTATTTCTTGTTTTATTGAAAGAAAATAGTTCTGGAGAATGACCAGAAGCACACCTGAAGTATAATGCCAAGTTTCAAACCAGACAAAATTGAAGAGATTTCCAAATAAAATATTTCATGTTAGAGTTTCCTCACTGGAACACTACATGCCTTTGCTGTACAACCAGATTATTCAGAGAAGTTGCACTACAATCAATGACTCCAGCTGACACCAGTAAGAATAGTGCAGCAGTCTTCAAGAGCAAGGGCCAGTTTGTGAAAAAATGCCTACCACATCCCACTTTCACACTAGTTACTACAGTCTGCATAAATGTGTTTAAAGCTGGCTTGGTAAGTCTACAACGCATATTTGAGAACACTGTACATATCCTAAATCTTTCTGACTGTAGCATATCCAGCTTTATAGTACATCTCCATACTCAGAATAGGAAGATATCTTACTTCTTCCCTACTTTTATACATTGATGACCAGTACTCTGTGCTTGGATACCAATGCAGTTACTTCTTACTACAGTGCATTTTTGTCATCATTGCAAATGGAGCCCATCACATTCAGATTTCAATAGCTGCTTTTGCAACATCAGGAAAAAAATACAGAAAATACTCTTTCCAACAATGACAGCTGACAAACTATTAAGGACTTCATCAAACAACATCAACTCAGCCTTTTATTTGCTTAGAATTATTGCTAGTCCAATATTGCACAATAGTGCAATGATGGCATTTCCCCAACAGTTACATTTACTAATTCTCAGAATTTATGACAAAAAAACCCACTGAAACCAGAAGACAGACTGGCTTAAACAGAATATTCCTCTTTTCTGACATTAAAAATCTATCTCCATGATGCTTAAGGCAAGTCAGTTCCTGCCTTACCTTTATTTTCAAGCTTCTTAATGTCCATTTTTTAACAAACCTAAAAGTGATCCCTCTTCCACATTTTTTATCCAACAGCATAATGTCCAGAAGTTAAGCAGTAAAAGCCAAGGTCCTATTGGCTTCCTATGCTAAGTAAGTTTCCCATGATATTAATCATAAATGTAGAGCTTTGCAGAGGTGACCTAAACCAGGACTCATTCCTCAAGACTCTGTGTTTTGAAACCAGTCTTGAAAGTCAGCCTCTTCACTGATTCTGTAGCTATGCTCCGTCAATAGTTCACACACCTCCTCTATGACTTCGAGCAATATCTTTAAGTGCAGAAAATATATTTCTCCTTCTCATGGCAGCAGTGCAATTCCAGCTTCCCTGTAGGCATTCACTGCCATTGTACCATGACAGGGGGCCTGATCTGCTCGAAAGCATGTATAGAAAGATTTAAACTAGTTATGAGCAAGTTAAAACAAGATTTTAGCCTGCTGCTAGTAGTCATGTTTAGGAGCTAATAATTTATTGCACTTTGTCAGTACACAGGACAGGAAAAAACAGAAAAATGGTTTCTATAATGTGCAGTTTCTGGTCAAAGAGCAAGTGATGCCCCACAACCAGCTGCACAGAACAATTAAATCTCTCAGCAGCATTTACAAGAACAGTATTTGCTATGGTTGAGTGCTTTCTGTTGTCATAAATATTCCACTTCTGTCACCAGACATACAAAATATCTAATTCTGTTGCCTTATTTATGATCCCGACTTGCCCACACTTTGAGTATTGACTAATCTGGGTAACGAGATTTAGTTTAACTTGTTTTTAAAAAGAAGTGGTATGATTAGTCACGTGCCCATGGACCCTGGGTTTTTCTTGAACTCTCTCTACTGAACTTCCATTTAAACAGAAGAAAACAAGAAAATAGTTCAGATTGGCCAACAATCAAACTGGGAATCATACACTTGCCTAGAGGAACAGAACTCAGCCACCCTTGGCAGACTGCTACCACTTCAGTTATGGGATTAAAATGAGTGTGTGAGATCCTCTTGGCTTGGGACTTTTCCATGCTTATTTTACCAATCTGGACTTTAAATACTGCCAAGCCCAAAATGAAATCAGTCTGTACCTATCCTTTCATCTGTCATGTCTTTAAATTCAACCAGCATACACAGTAGTCACATTTATTTCAGCAATAAACCTACAACTACTCAGAGGGGGAAGAATTATCTTTATCTCTAATAACTTTTTTCTTCTCATATAAATTACCTGAGTGAGCATATGCAGCTGTCTTACTGTAAATACATATTTATAGCCATCATAATTGATTTTAAAAAACCTCAAACAATAACCAAACAAATAATAAAACCCACAAACATTTTTGCCATTTAAATTGTTCAGAGACATAAACGGATAACTACTACTGTGTCACAGAGATTTCAGGCTCACAGTTGTTTGTTTTTTTCAAAGAGACAAAAGTATTCGGTGTGCCCTTTCAGGATCAGAGCTCACTATTTTAAGACAACATTGTTAATAAAATAAAATGCTGATTCATGTTTAAAGGAATCTAAAATGAGAGGAACAGTGAAAATGAAAACGGTTTGAGGCTGAAAAGTTAGGCGTTACAGCTGAGCCAGTCTAACAACATGCTGATGTCAACAGTCGGAGTATCCTGTTCTCCTCCACCACCTGGCATGGCCTCTGGTGCTTGTTAGATCCTGCAGCTCACTAACCCAGCAGAACACTAATCCAGCAAAAATAAAACCAGATCAAATATCTTTCTGCTGACCTAACTGCCACCTTCCAGCACCTGAAGGGAGCCTACAAGGCAGACAGAGAGAGACTATTTAGAAGGGCATGTAGAGACAGGACAAAGGAGAGTGGTTTCCAACTGAGAGTGGGTTTAGATTAGATTGTAGGAAAAAATTCATTAGTGTGAGGATGGTGAGGCACTGGAACAGGTTGCCAAGAGAGGTTGTGGATGCCCCATCCCTAGAAGTGCCCTAGGCCAGGTTGGATGGAGCTCTGAGCAACCTGATCAAGTGGAAAGTGTGTCTCTGCCCATGGGCAGAGGCGTTGGAACTAGATGAACTTTAAGGTCACTCCCAACCCAGGCCATTCTACGATTAGCATTTTTTTTCAGAGCAATATGGATTCCAAGCAGTGCCAGAATCAATTCCAGCAGATGGGAGAGGCTAGCAAGACTAGGACAGTGATGAAATGGACCTGCCTGTTTCAGCAGCAAACTGATGGCCTAGTATAGGCGTAATATATATTTTCAGCTCAACTGTCTGTACCTCGGAATATTTTAAGAAGTTACTGCATTCTCAGCTGAGGGCACTATGGGCAGCCCTGCTCTATCTCACTGCAAATAAAACTGATAGTTTAAAAACCCCTCTCAGAGAGATCCACAAGTCAGTCTCCTGGAAAGGTACTTTAGCTAGAAGACATTAACCTGCAGGGGAAAGGGAAAGCTGGAAGGCAAAAACTGAAAGAGGAGAAGCTGGAAGTGGTAATTTCTTAAAGGGTGACAACTAGACCTGCAAAACCTGTTTGTTACATTTCTATTTGATCTGAATGTTAGCTGACAGGATAAGCATACAAGACATTTCAGAGGGCTTCTTAGCCCCCACCTCTTTATTCTCTGGGAGGGGTAATGCATAAAAAACAAGTACATATTTTAACTCCACAGTCAGTAAAAACACACAAATTCATATTCCAAGGTTGAACAGCTGGACTGAGTGATCACTGACAGAAAGTCTAGTTGGAGGCCAGTAACTAGCACTGTACCTCAGGGGTCCAGTACTGTTTAACATCTTCATTAATAACCTGGATGATTGGGCAGTGTACCCTCAGCAAGTTTGCTGATGACACCAAAATAGGAGTGATGAATATGCTCTGCCATCCAGGGGGACTTAAAATGTCTGAAAGGAGTGTGCAAAGAGGACAGAGCCAGGCTACTTCCAGCAGAGTACAGTGACAGGACCAGATGCAGTGGGCACAAACTGAAAGACAAGAGGCTCCATCTGAACATCGGGAAATAATGTTGGTCTTCTTTACTGTGAGGGTGACTGTACACTAGCACAGGTTGCCCAGAAAGGTTGTGAAGACTCCATCCATGGAGATACTCAACAGCCAACTGGACAAAGATATTGAACAGCCAGCTGGTTCTGGGCAACCAGCTCTTTCTGGCCCTGCTTGAGCAGGGGACTTGGACCAGATGGCCTCCAGAGCCCCCCTCCAACCTCAGTCTGTTATCTTATTCTTAATCCCTGGCTGTGCCCAAGCTACTTTCAGAGAACAGACTGCTGTGATCTTGTAGCATGGTAAGTGAGCTCAATTCTGGTGCAACCACAAGGTCTGGCAGAGAAACATGTTTAGCAAGCCTTAGCTCTCCTGTACCCTCTTCTTTTATCAGAGGTATACAGTCAACACAAGAGGTTGCAGGGTTCCCTCCATTAAGCTTTATTTGTTAAATGGCTTCCCAAGGTGTGCAGTGAGCTACTGCAGCCATTTTAATCCCCTTCAGCATTGTGACAAACATGGAAAATAGCCTCAGTTAAGTGGAAAATCTCACCCTCAGTACTACGGATATGACAGGCCACTCTGGGGGCAGGTGATCTTCATGAAACTGAGTCTGGAGCTCATTTGAAAAAATGCTGGTCTGAGGATTTGCATAGTTTACACTAATGACTTCTTGAGTAACTGAATTTACCCAGAAAGTGGTAGCAGGTATGAGCTGCTTGTGTGTCAAAGACAAAATGCTTCCAGCTTCATTTCAATCACCAGGGTCTCATCTCTGCTGAATGTGGTCTGCAATGCACTGCTCCTATCAAATGCTCTTTCTCCTGTCCTAATCCAATTAATTCCCAGATGTTCACATAATGGCCTTTACAGTATACACAGTCACAAGAAACTGCAATTGTAATTTTTTCTATCTTTTCCCCACTTCATGATAGCAGTGATCTTTCATCTCTCCAGAGAGAAAGAAACCAGCTTTGATGACCAGCTGTAAATGCTGTTTTATGTTATTTCTGGCATTCTGACTATGTACTACTGCTCTGATTGAGAACCAGTTCACACTGACTACCAGGTAAGTTATCTATGCCTCTGTCGACCTGCATGATAAATAAGACAAATGCCAGCTCATGTTCATTGCCACCAATGACCATTTCCCCCATCTGCTCCTTATAGTATGATATACAGCAGGAAAAAAAAGCCAGTATTGCACAAAAGCAATCTGTAGTATAAATCTGTGTCTCCTACCTCTGCTCGACCTTCGTAGTATGTTAGCATAGACTTTGTAAGCACAAAAAGCCTCTCTTTGTAGTTTAAGGGAGAAGTCCTCTTCTTCTGCTGTGATCTTTTAATCAAAATCTCTTGTAGGATAGTAGTCGTATTCATTTCAGCCACTTGTCAGCTCTCTTTTAGCCATTGAACATCAGTTCCTGTGAAGATTAGAGGAATAAAACGTTACCATATCTTTGGAGGATCACAGAATTGGAGGTTTCTGTAGCAAAAAGGGCTTCTACTTTTAAATCAGACCGCCTGACTATACAGAAAGCTGGAGCTCACACTAAGTATCTGGAAGTTTACAGAAGTTAATTATTAGACTAAAAAGTTCAGGCTTTGCTCAGATGAGGGCTGCACTGGCACATTCCCAGGAAGCCAAAAGTTGTACGTGACTGGGATGAAATAAGGTACACTGAAGCCTATGTCACAGAGAATATGGGCGAGAAGTCTGAAATGTGCTCCAGGCAAACAGCAGTGTGCAACTGCTCTTCACCACAAAGTCCTAACCTGTACAGAAGTTTTAAATGCTAAGGTCTGTGTATGTATAAATGTCATTTGCAAAAGAGTTCTACATACAAAATTGAAGATCATGGTATCATAGAATATCCTGAACTGGAAGACACCTACAAGCATCACTGAAGTCAAACTCCTGGCCAAGACCAGGACAGCCCCAAGCATCACACCATTTGTCTGAGAGCATTATCCAAACACTCCCTGAATTCTGTCAGGCTTGGTGCTGTGACCACTTCCATGCGAAGCCCGTTCCAGTGCCCACCCACATGCTGGGTGAAGAACCTTTTCCTCATATCCAAACTAAACCTCCCCTGACACAACTTCAGGCCATTCCCTTGGGTCCTGTCACTGGTCACCACATAGAAGAGATCAGTGTCTGCCCCTCCTCTTGCCTTCATGAGGAATTTGTAGACTGTCATGAGGTCTCCTCTCAGACTCCTCTTCTCCAGGCTGAACAGGGCAAGTGTCCTCAGACATTCTTCATATGGATTCCCCTCTAGACCCTTCACTATCTTTGTTGCCATCATTTGGATGCTCCCCAATAGCTTAATGTCTTTCTTACATTGTGGCACCCAAAACTGCAAACAATATTCAAGGTGAGGCCAAACCAGTGCAGAGTAGAGCAGGACAATCCCCTCCCTTGCCCAACTGGCAATGCTGTGCCTGATGCACCCCAGAACACGCTTGGCCCTCCTGGCTGCCAGGGCTCTGCTGACTCAGATTCACCTTTCCACCAACCAGGACTCATAGGTCTCGTTTTATAGCACTGCTTCCAGCCTCTCATTCCCTCGTCCTCACACACAACCAGGGCTGCCCCATCCCAGGTGCAGAATCTGGCAATTGCCCTTGTTAAACTTCCTACAGTTGGTGATTGCCCATCTCTCTGATTTGTCAAGGCCCTTCTGCAGAGCCTCTCTCTGCCCCTGAGGCAGTCAACAGCTTCTCCCAATTTAGTACTCTTGGCAAACTTGGTATTCTTTCAATCCTGCATCCAAGTTGTTTATGAAGACATTGAAGAGTGCTGGGCCTAAACTGAAGCCCTGGAGAACTCCACTAGTGACCAGGTATTAGCCTGATGTAACCTCATTTACTATAAACCTTTGTGCCTAAGATGAATCAGTAAAAGTAATTTTGAAAATTCATTTTATTAATGAGAATTTTCAGACGCAAATGGTTGTTTAGGAGATGTCAATTTGAGAACAAAGAATTTAAGCTTATTTTTCAGAAAGTGCTAAGCATATGCCTTCCAACTTGTGTTTAGAAAGACTTGATGCTGATCATCAAAATCAAGCAATTTACTTCAGACCGTTTTGGTCACTCAACAATGTCAAGCTGCTTTAAAGTTCTACACCATGACTGATACCTGTAGGACAGACTTAGGAGTACATAAAAGCAAATGCACCCACAGTTACTTTGTTTGCAAATCTGTCTCCAGGATCCTGCCAGAAACATAGGCAGGCCATCTCTCTGTTCCTTGCAATGATGCCAGCTTAAACACAGCTGACCTCCTCCCTCACCAGCTCAGCGCCATCCTGTCATGCCACTGTGCCTTGTGCGGGTGCAGGCGTTCCTCCTGCTGGGCTGGGAAGCAGGCTAGGGAAGGGATCCAAGCAGATGTTTCATCATGCAGCACAGGCAGCTGCCTGCCCAGGCTCATTAAAAGAAGTGGCACGGATGCAGGAATGAAAGGTGTGGGAGAGGTTTTCCCCATTCCTTTTCCCATTGCTTGCTTTCTGCCAGCCCTGCCCATGGCACCACCTGGCCCCTGCCTGGATCTGTGCTCCAAAGCCAGGGGAAGCTGCAGGCACAGACCTGGAGAGCAGCTCAGGCTAGAGCAGCACGGCTGGAAGCTGAAGCCATGGCTTGACGAACAGCAGCATCTGCTGAAGCACCAGTGACTACGAATAATCTCTCAAGCGTGTGGAGGGGACAGCGGGATAAACCAAACGAAAGCTCTAGAGTAAAATTAAAAAAAATGCATTTCTCACAGAGCTTACTTTATGCACCCATTTACTACTATGAGTATTTCAGAATTCACTGGGGAGACACATGTACAATTTGCTCTGCAGGCAACAACTTCAGCATGGACAAAACAGTGCATTTCACAAAATTGTGCAGAGAATCTTAAAAAACCACAGGCCTCCTCAAAACATTGCCTTACACTATTTAACTTTTAATAAAATTAAATGTAAACAAACTCACTTTAGTGCTTTTCAATTTTTTTTCAGCCTAAACATGCACTTAACTGCTGTCACAATACCTTAAATGACACCTTTTGCCTTTCAGTCATCTTGATACTACTCTTCACTCCTTAGTTTGACCAGCTGACCTCTCATATGCCATACTCCATCCATCTCAAGAGCTAGAAGTAGTTGTTCACTGCTTTAAAATATCCTTTTCTTTTCTAGGAATACCTCTGCATATGTTAAAAAAATATTCTGTGGTTTACATGGAGCTACAAAATAAAACCGGATTAGGATGCATAAGTAAAAGAAGATAATTTGACTGCAAATGGTGATTATTATGAATTATCTCTTTTTGTTATTTCCTTCTTCTGATATGTATAGACACATACATTTTGGTGGTCATCTGTCATATTGCATTTCTGGGAAGAAGGCAGATCTTTTTTAGTTAGTAATTGTTTTGGAAATGTGTTTTAACTCTTAAAGCTCCAATTCTGATTTATTGCCCTTCTAAAAATAAATTGGCAGTCTTAAAGGTAATTGCAGAAGGAAAAATACCATAAACTGAAAATACAAACATTGTTCAAAAAATTAAAAGTCAGCATTAACTTTCAGACCAGCTTCATGCACATGAAATTTAAATGGTTCCCATCACAGGCTCTCCCACTCCAAACAATTCTACTGCTCTCAATAATACAAATTCTCTGCTAATACTTAAAAAAATATATAATTATTATCCATCTTAGAAACTGTGATCTCAGAGATCCCTGGGGTGCTGCATTAGAGAGCACACAAAGAATTCAAAGTTAACAATTATTTCAAACCTCAATGCTGACAACACTAATATATTTCATTTCTCCACCAGGTTACATTAACATGACACAAGAACAAAAAAAATCCTTTTCACAAAATCTGGGTTAAAAAATAAAAACTTAAATAATGTAACTGGTCATTGTCTGCTCGAGGTTGCTACATTGATTTATCTCCTCTGTGGAGATTTCAGCAGATTAGAACCAGTTCCCCAAGTCACAAGATCAGCCTTTGAAAATGCATTTGGTCACAGAAACCTGTTTTGTTTGGGGTTATTTCCAAGCCAATGGCTTTAGACACATTTCTGTTTCGATAAATAAGGCTTGGGATAAGTGAACCCCCACTTATTATTCTGAAAGTTCTTTTTCAAAATTGCACTACTCCATTAAGTAGTGGAGCCTCTGTAACAGCCACTCGTACCTTTTATGAAACCCATATATCACCACTTTTCTTCAGTACAGTTTCAGACACTTTCTGCACTTTTCCCCCGCCCCAGTGCTCCATTGTTCCCAGACCATCCCTCAGAACATGAAGCTGTCTGCACGACACATCGTTATCTCGTTATAAACAGCTGTGGGAGTTTCAGGCTGACATGCAATGTAAACTTTTCACAATATGACTCGTGCCAAGGAATTGCCCTGTTCCCTGCCAGCCTCAGTTACATGATAACAAATACAATTCAGCAGAGATGCCAAAGACTCAGAATTATGGCTAAAATCAGAAAGAGTTACAGATTCTCAGCTTTTCTGATGACGGGAAAACATTCTCAACTTTAAGTGTCAAAATAGCTGCATCAACTTCTATTTCCCATCTTAACATTATACGAATATTCACCTGTATAGCCATGAAGTCACCACACACCTTCCTCAAAAGAAACGAAAACAAATGTTCAGATAAACCTTCTAGGTCACTATTGGTCAAAATACACGAAGTACATTTTCACTTGTAGACAGATCTTCTTATACATGCCAGGTTTCCCAGTTTTCACTGGGAAAAACTGAGCCACTATATGATGTGGTAAGCTCAGGTGTTGCAACACTGCCCACATATCTTCTGGTTCCCACTCCCAGCTCCTGGATTGTGTTTGTTTATTGAAACAATTAGTCACCATAAGCCAGTTGGACTGTAAGCACCTTTAACATTCAAAAAGTTGAATAAATGTATGAAAGTCCCAGTGGAAGTTCTAGTGAGCAAAAAAGAGAAAGTACATCCAGTCTGACCAGGGCTTCTGTGACCCAAATGGAATAAGTAATCATCACGTTTTATGGCACAAATCTTTTTGTATCACAAATCTTTGTATCACACATAGTCATGGAGGGGCTCATAAGAAAAAGCACATTCTGAACAACACACTTATCACAGTGATACAAAAGGAACACCAACAGGAAATATCTGTGGCTGAAAATAAAAATAAAATCAAGGTGGAACTGTTCTCTGAGTTTCAATACCTCCTTAGTGATGGTAACGTTTCCCTAGGAATTTGTGTCCTTCAGTACAAAGTCTTAATGCGAACCTCATGGGCATTCAAGACAGACAATTCCTCTCAAAAATCAGCATCCTCAACTTTCTGACTTCAATTTCATGCATCATGCACAACTGCTCTTTTTCAGATTTGGGACATATCAGTCCAAACTGGTTTGGATTGATCTGGATATTTATCCAGATAAATATCCAAGATCTGGATATTTATCACTGAAAATCTACATTAAAAATTATATATTATTCACTGCTTTAATTTTTGAAAGTATCAAAATGTCAGTTTTAAAACCCAAGTGGTACCTTGTAATTCTTACTCAAACCCATCTATTTCAGAATATTTTTCCTCCTTCATTTTAATTAATTCAGATTAGTTTGCTGTTCAAGCTCATACTGTGTCCCTGCAAACATCTGCAGTGAGGTAAGTGAACAGGCAACACACTGCTCCTCTGTGTAGAGAGCAAAAACAGTGCAGAAGGAAGAAGAAAAGGAGAACTCCTTACCCTGTTTTTTCTGCTGGAGCTTCTGTTGCTTTATCATGAAACTACAAACTAAGTTACGTGTGAATAGTTATTTACGTAAGTATTCAGCACAGGCTTATTTGAATAATTACTACTCAGTGTAAGCAAGGGTTGCAAAATATACTCTCGTATTGAATTTTTGCCCCACATCTAAGGTTGCAAATTCAAACTCCAAAAAATAAAATACTACTGTTATCAATCCTTGTTCAAAAGCTAAATTTCACAGAAATGCAAATACAAAAGAAATATACTTTAGCAAAAATCTGTTGTAATTTTAAAAATCATATTCCTGGAAAAATACTGTAATGATAGCTGAAATGTATCATATGCCAGAAAAAGAAGTAAAAAATATTTAGATTTACATTTTTTCCTCCTCTCTTTTTTTTTTTTTTTTAACAGCAGGCTCAGAAGCCACTACTATTATATGCAAGCTTGGATATTTTTTTAACTGAGAGAAATGTAATTTGGGGGGATTACTCTCTAATAGAATTCAAAATTATAGCCAAAGGGTTGCAAAACCTTAACTTCTCTTTGAAAATCAGCCAAACTCAAACTGGCTAATTTCATATACAATCAAATCCTGTGAAAATAAAATTCATATTTGCCTGCACTAAATTTAGGTTTAAAAGTAAGCAGGCTAAGTGGTAACTCAGTGATGACTCTGACTGGAAATTCTGAGACCATGTGATGTTGCGAAATATCCTTTCAGCTGAAAGGTACTCATGTACACACAAGAAGGAGTATTTTATCACAATCAGAACCAGTTTTCCAAAGTTTCTTGGAAACAGGCTCACTACATTTTACAAAATACAGCATTTGTTTCCTTTTAGCATTCTAACTTAGGTAGTTAGATGGTCCCTCTTAGACAGGGTCAGTTGGCATCGAGATGGTTCATCACACCAAACTGGAGCATCAGCTCATCAACCATTGCTAAAGAGAAGTGGAGCCCAGGGGCACAGAACAGCTCAGGAGAAATGGCAAGAGCACCAAAAGAGTTTCTTTCTCCTTACAATGATGATTTAGCAGAATAGCATGTACATGTCTCCAAATCATTTATAAACTCAGCTATTGCTCCTCATTGGGATTTCCTGCAAGCAATATACTCTAACTACTAAGTCATCCTTTCACAGCTTTATAGGGCACCGTCTTCACAATTAAATTATTTAGGGAAGAAACCTCTGCTTTATGAAACAAAAATTACACTATTACAATCCATGATGTAGAAAATATGGTGAGATGGGCCTTTTTTTCTTGAAATTATTTAGTACTAACTTTGAGTTAGCAGTGCTATGGGATACCACACAAAGGATGGAGCAATCAATTTTCACTACCCTAAACAGCTTCTTGTATTTTTATTCATTCCTCTAGAGCTGAGTACTGTAGCTTTTCTTATTTCTTCCACATTAAAGTTTTGCAACATTTATAAACTGCATTGACTATTTTGTCTTCAGTTTATTCAGATCAAAACCCTTTATCATTTTTAATGTTTTTTGCTGCAAGACAATAAAGCTGAAAATTAGTTTGGAACACAGAAAAGCAAGGCACAAAAAAAGACTTCGAAATTTCAGTATTTGATATTAACCTTTAAAAGGTAGACAGCAGATTTTCAGGCCCAGCCTTTGTAGCTCAGGTTTATTTTTATTTTAAATACCATGTATAAAGCAGAGTGAAAATGACAAACCTCATTTTCTGCTGACATACAGCAGCTCTTGCCTTCTATGGTGCCATCACCAGGACTTCAGGAAGTCACAAGGAGTTTGAGAGTAGCTGGCAAGTTGATGCAGAGCATACAGAGATTTGCTTATTCACTTGTACAGCATAAAGGTCTGGTGAAGAATATTAGTTTGGTTTACTTTCACAAATATAACTGACCCTCAGCTGACAGGGAAGATGCAAAAGATAAAGCAAGATAAAGAAAGGGAAGGTCAGAGTCTGAACTGGGAAGAGGTATGTGGTATACTGGTCCCTCTCACATGTGTATGTACCTTCGAAAGGAAACAGTCTGCTTCATTCTCGCAAGATTTTTCAAAGTAAGGTTAGAGAGGAACATGGAAGACCTACCTCCAAACTGGTATGGCATCAGTTTGGAGCAGCAGAAGCTCCTAAAGAGCAGAGTCTATATGCTTCACTTCTACACAGACCAAGGCTACTCTACCAGTACCCCACTGGCTGTGGCTCTGGGTGAACATTCAGTAAAGCAGCATACTGCCTCAGCCTTTTTGCAAAAATCCCCTACTGATAAGAAGGGAAGAGAAATGGTAACACCCGCTTACTAAAGAAACAGGCAAAGATGAGATTGGCAAAGGAAATGGGCGATGCTCGTGCACAACATTTTCCTACTTCTCCAGGAAGCCAGAGATTTAGAGGGCTGGAAAAATAAAAGCTCTATTAAATCAGCGGTTGAAGCTAACTCTGTTTAGGAATCCTAAAGCTCACCATCAAGTAGGAGGACAATTGCTATTGAACACAAAACTGCAAATCTGAGAAAAACTAATCAAATCTATGGGAAAGAAAAAGTATAAAAATAGGTCAACAGTGCCTGTCGCTATCCTTTTTAGCCACTGTAAAGGGGTCGACTTAATTAACTTTCTTCATAATTCAAATTCACAATTTGAATTTGTTTTTTCAAATGTTATACAATCTCAGGTAAGCATGTGATCTACTATACCAAAAATAAGCTCAATTTATTTCAGTATTCAAGACACACTTTTGAGATGGTCTCACTAAAATACTGCAATACATACAAATTATGACTGGCTTTATGAACAGGGAATGATTAATACTTCCTCAGTTATTTCCCTTTCCAAATATTCAAGAACTTTTTTCCCTAAACAACTACTTGTTCTCCACCTGCTAGACTAATGTGTGGAACTACACATTAATAAATACTTCAATAAACAGGGGGATTTCTGCTGAAGAAAAAGCTGTGAAGCTGACTCAGATGATGAACTACTGGCCTCATCTCACATGTTGACTAATGGATGTATTTACCCTCAAAGTCTTTATTTTGAGGTAGTATTATAAAGGCACTTGATAAATGTTGCTTTTTCACATCTACTGAACAGCTGACTAGTCCCAACAGACAGCAATGATATGTCTAAAGTTACAGGTCAGAACTGCCTTCTGTGCAAGAGGAAAAGCACAAGATCGTGAGTGGGGGACAGAAAATACGCAAGTTCCCATTTGTCAAGTTTCTCCTGTATTGTTTTCACCAGGATACATCCTCTCCGCTGCAAAGAAAGCGCAAGAGATTGAACACAAAATGAACGACCATTTACATTTCGGCTGAGCTGTTGTACTACTGTTTCCATGTGTGGCAAAGCACTGGTGTCGGCAAGGTCAGTGTGCTTATCTTGTGATTCCAGACTCTCTGACCCTGTTGTGTTGGATAGGTCTGCTGATTTTGGCTGGGGTTGAGTTAACTTTCTTCACAGTGGCTAATATGGGGCTGTGTTTTGAAACTGTGGTGATCACATTCTGTGCCAATAATATAGAGATGGTTTTGTTATTACTGAGCAGTGTTTGCTCAGAGCCAGAGCCTTTTCTGCTTTTTGTACTGCCACACTGGCAAGGAGAATGGGGGTGCATGGGAAATTAGGAGGAGACACAGCTGGGACAGGTGACCCAAACTGACCAAGGGGATATTCCAGACCATGTGACATCATGTCAGTATATGACCTGGGGGGAAGGAGGAGGAAGGAGGGACGTTTGGAGTAATGGTGTTTGTCTTCCCAAGAAAATGTTGCATGTGCTGTGTATCTGCTTTCCTGGGGATGGCTGAACACCTGCCTACCCATAGGAAGCAGTGAAAGAATTCCTTTCTTTTATGTGCATTTCAGCCACTTATTAATAAAGTCTCCACATACAGGACTGAAAAACCAGGCCATGACCTTGAAGAATTTCTTCTTCACACACAGTGCATGCTAAGCAACAGGGAATACCAAAGGACTTCACTCATGTCAATATATAAGTATTGATTCAGAAGAGAAGTTTCTCACTGAATCCAAAAATAAACACAACTGAGGCAGTGCTGTGGTCTCATGTTTTCCCTTTCCTCTTGCTAGTGCAAGGTAGTGAGCATCTCTAGCAAAGCAGCTTGTTTTCTCTGCTCTCCTTGATGTCTAGTCTCAGATGTTGAGGTGTTCCAACTCCTGCGAGTAAAACAGGGGAATGAGAGCTCCTGTCAGGTGTCACAAGACAGTCATGGTCTTAAGGAATAGCATTCAGCTTAAACTCTTTGAGACATCATGCAATGCAGTCATTAATGCTTGATGGTATCTTGCTCCACTCTGGTTATTTACAGTGACACGTAAGGATATTAGAGAAGGGGCATCACCAGAACTTGGGCTGCCATGATCCAGTCCCATTGAGGCCAAAATTACAAGGAGTAAAGTTAAGGCACTGCAAAGGTAAGACACGACAGTGCTTTATGGCTAGGCCTCAGGTTTTCACAGGAAGTGCCTGCTTCACACTGACTTTCAGAGTTAGTTTCATTTAAGAAATCCAGAAAAGCAACTAAACAAAATTAAGGGAATTTTGCTGCTTGCCCATGACTTTTATTGTTTTAATCAGAAAGCTGTAATCCCCTTCATGCTTGGACAGAATGCCTTGGTGGGGAGAGAAAGCTGCGGTGCTGCAGCCTCTGACACAGAAAAATGGCCCTCCTCTCACTGCTCTCACACTCCACAGCCTTTCGCTGTGTCATTCTCCCAAACTCCCTGCTGATAAAAGACCCTCACAGTTCATCTGACACACCAGAGCTGTAAATATGCCTCCTTCCAACAACCAAATCTGCTATATTTAAGGACCACTGAGGATGACTGCCAAGTCACCCAAGCTGATGCCAGCCCCCAGCTTTGAGAAGGAGATGGTGCTCATGGCTGACCATGAAAAGCAAACTGACACAGCCCAGCCAGCCACGGTCTGAATGAAATAGTTTCCTGAAGAGAAAGCAAAACCACACGTGACTACATAACTAAACGCTTAAAATTATGTATAAGCGAGCTGAATTCAAGCTGCACTGGCAGTTTTGAATTAGACACTCTTTGTACTGGAGTGCTAGATTCCTTCATGTTAAAAATATTATTTTAAGCATCTTTGCTGGATACAGTTTAGGTAGAAATTTTAATTTCAAAAGATCCCAAAGTATACTTAAGATTACCAGTTTAAGGGATCTCCCATGGGACAGAAAAAGAGGTCCATTCAGCTCAACTCACTTTGAACATTAAGACCACATCCTTTGAACTGGGTCACACAATCCAAGGTGGGAGAATCCCCTCTCTTCTCCTCCTCCCACCATGGCTCTGGGAATTTATGTGGTTTGCAACTCCAACTGGGAAGACATGCTCAAATAATTGGGGAGGGGAGGCAGGGAAAACACACACAGTTATTCTTTCTGCCAGGATATGGAGCTTGAGCCTGTGATATAGGACATCCTGTAATTCACAGGACAAGTAGCAACCCTGAATATATTAATGCATGTATTATGATTATCTCACCTACCCTGTAAGCTAGCACAGCAAATCTGACAAGACTTGTGCATGGGCCTGCCTAGGACAGATTTACAATGTTCAGCAAAAATGAAAGGGCAGATATCACCTGGGTCTGATGGTGAGTTATGAGGCTATCCTGTGAAAAAAACAAACAAACAAACAAACCACCAAGAGAGCCTTTTTTGTTTCATAAACATAAATGGTCAGGAGTTTGTCTCAGCCTAATGTACAGTGTGCATTCACTGGAAGGGCAGGATCCCAGTGTCCTTCGTAGAGCCTGGTTCAGAAGGAAGAATCCTCCTTCCTTTACCACTCAAAGCCTTTTTTTTCTGCCTCACATTCAAGTGAAAACAAGGCCTAGATCTAACAAGTTAATCAGAACACAGCTTGTTGAACAAAAGCCCTCCTCACAGGAAACTCAGCCGTGACCTACTTGAGCCTACATGAAGTTATACCCTACGTGTGGCAAAGTGGTACCCATTCACACATCTGCTGATAAGAGAAACGTAAAGAGGAAAGGCAGGATTGCCAAGAAAGCCTTTGCCCAGGTCCCACATGCCTCAGCACACCACATTTTTTTTCCTTTTTCCTGCATTTGTTTAATGTTGCATAGGATTTTTAAGAGCTGAAACAGGGAAGCCCAGTTGGCAGCCTGGTGCTTTGCTTCAGAACAGGACTTGTGACTGCAAACATGGCCAAACACTTCTCTTTCCTGTCACCAAGAGCTCAGTCCCACAGCTGACCTCAGCAGATGGGGAACAGCTTTTGTACATCAGCTGTCAGCCAGGCTCACACTCTCCCAGAGCAACTCCTGAGCAGGCTCCTGAAAACCATGTCTCCTGCCCACTGTACCAAGGCTGGACCACACCAAGCTAAGCATGAGCTTTTACACCCAGAATACAGGACAGTCATCCAACTAACAGGCATCTCTATAGCAATGTCATTTTCCTCCTAAATGGATGGGTATTGTCAAAACCAAAGACAATTCTAGGTGATGTTTTTCTTCCCAAGAAAAGTAAACCCTGCCCATGAAGGACAGATCTACTCTTAGGAGACTTCTGTAACTCTTCCCAAGATTTCACAATCCCATTTGAACACAGTGGCCACTTCACAGTACTTGCAAGAAATGGCTCTCTCTCCATCCCACCTCCATGCCCAGGAAATTGTAAAAACCTACTCCCCTCCCCATAAAGCACCTCCTACAATGAGACTCCTCTTCACACACGTGTAAAGTTGCCTATCTATTTCTCAAGGTTTGATCTCACACAGTATTTTCCCTGACTCTGAATCACAGCCCATGTGGCTGAGCCAGGGCAGGGGATGACTGAGAGCTGCCAGTGCTGTAATGGCCACGGGGCAGTGGTCAATCACAAGCCTCTGTTCCCCAGTTCCTCTTCTGTCACACCAGACAAAGAGCATACATGTCCACCCAAACACTAGTTTCCCTCACTTGCACACCACTTTCTTTCCTAATGCCTTTTCCTTTAGAAAATACACTTAGAAAAACAGATCAGAAGCAGGAGAGCAGAATGCTCCTCTGCCTGATGGCTGGCAGGGCAAACAGGTGATTTGCCTCTAAAAGTAAAACCTTACATTAACAAAATCCATTTCTTAAGACCTGATTGAACATTTGTTAAAACACAGGTGCAATTTCACTGGTGTCTGGAGAGTTGTATCCCATTATATCAGTAATACCTCTGGTGCCTAGTGTTAGCATGAGGCCCCAACCAGGAGAATTAGGGTAAATTGGGCCAATCCCTCTGCAATAAGGAGCAGGAATGCAGCCAGCATAGTGAGAGCCTTTCCCTTGCATTTTGCATAACAAAGAAAACACTGGGCATCAGCAGGTCATTTAATGAACTTCATAACTTTAATTTCTGCAGTGCAACAACTGACTAATCATTGCTGACACTTTTTAGACAAGGTATTGGTAATTCTGTGCATCTATATAATAATAAAAATATAAGTAGCACAACTCAAAAAATATATGATAGATGTCCTTCAGGATCACATATGTTATTAGAAATATAAAAGGTCCACCACCTCAGGTTTTCTTCACCATGGCAACCTGTATTCCACTCTGAGTCCTGTTTTCCCTAATTTTCAATTTTTATATAGTGCTATTTCCTTATACTCTTTCTGCAGGAGAGTCATTGTAGACTGCTACAGCTGATTCTTTGACATACACAAACCTGCCTTTTTTAAAGCACAGTTCCAAGTTCAACAGTGAAAAGGTAATAGGTTACTGAAAAAAAAGTCAAACCGAAGTAGAAAACCATTTAAGACACCAATAGTTAACAAAGGCTAAAGGTTCTTTTCCATGACCTTTGCATTGACAGCAGGCAGCACAGACTTCCATTGTCTAAGCAAAAGAAAATATTTTGCATATTTGAGGTATAAATATTTGTATGAAACTTACACCATTCTGCACTTTATCTTGTGTATCCAGTTTATAAGCCAACGTAACACAGAGGGAACTAAATCTACAACAGCTTGCACATATATTTGCTGGAGGGGAGGACTTTTCTTGATGCTTCCAAGGAATTCTGTGAAATTAACCACTTCCCAGTTATTTTCATTTTATTACAGGATATCACACTATCATGTGAATACCATGATGTTTCAGGGCAAGAAGAAAAAATATGGAGCTGATATTTTTTTATCAGCTCTATTATTTTTCTCTCTTTTTATCCATTGTAGGCAGTCAGCCTAAAGGATACATTACAATGCCAAATCCACAATGCCTACAACTAAGAATTAAAATGTGCTTTAAGTTAGGACATAGTACAAGCCGCCACACATTCAATGGTTTTTAAAGATTTCAAAGACTTTAAAAATTGTACATTAATATTAAAAAAAAAAAAGTGGTATTCCTATAAATTTTGAAGGGCTAATAAAGGAAAGTCTGGCAGTTGACAAAATTCTTTCAAGACAGAGGTCTAACTGCCAGTATGTTTTTGCTTTTCACACCTATGACATTACCTTGTTGAAACAAAAACGGTGCCAAACATAATCATGCAACTCTGCTTTCGGTGGCTTCAGCAGACAAGCTCACATAGCAATCAATCCTTTGGTTCAAAAAAACCATAATATTCATTTAGAAATTTAGAGGAACATTTAAGGCACTCTTTCATTAAGAACTAAATGCAGAGATCAATGTCATCATTTCATGACAAAACATCATGATGATCAATGACATCATTTCATGGAACACATAAAATAAAGCCCAGAGAAACATGAAGAGTATCAGTGGAGAGTCTGATAGCAAATGGGCTCTTTCCTGTTGCAGTCCCCTTACAAACCACAACCATGAAATGGCTATGAGTAACTCCCTGCCTGGGAGCTGCCTCCCCACCTACAAGAGCAATGCCCAGGAAACAAGACCAGGACACCTAAAGGGCCTCTTCTGCACAGGTGACATGATCCGAGCAGCACAACTGGTGTGCCAGAAGGAAAGAGAAGCATGTGCTTTCTGATGGTCCAAAATACTCTAAACATTTATATAACAGCAGAAAGTAATAACCCATCTTCCAGTCTCTGAAGAGTTCTGAGAAATTAAACAAAGCTTCACCCTCAAAGGTGAGACAGTCAGATAAAGTATCAGAAACATATACTCTAAAATGAAAACAAATGCTCCAGGAACAAGTACTCACAAGACACCTTTTTGTCTGCATTTCTACTACAGTCAGTTTTTCCATCCATAGAAGCTACAGTCTCACTTATTTGACTCATAAAACAACCCTAAGTATTTCAGATTAGCATTTGTCACAGTAAGGTACACATTTGTCATTTCAAGCAGGAAGCTCCCGGCCATGTCTGTACTAAAAGCTCGGTTTACAGCTCAAATAATTACCTATTCCAACTTACAGGGGACAGAAAGGAAGCCTGTGGAAAAGCACCGTGCAAGTCTAGTCTCCTACAGCACAAGCAGCAGGTGTGCTGTACCCCAGCACGAGGCTGTGTAAGAGCATTCACTGCCAAGAGAGGATAACACGATGTGGGACAGAAGGCAGGAGGAATTATTAGGATGGCTGAACTCACACAGAAGCCAAATTTTGCCTTGAGACGAGGCGCAACAGTCCTAGCAAAGCACAGTGGCTACATGGATGTAAGACTCAGAGAAGAAAGTCACATAAACAAGGAAATACGCAGCAATGTTGGCTTTCAAACGGATTTGGCAGCCTGAGCCACAACCCCTTATACTACACAAATCAGAGCGATTTTAAGAAAGGCTTAAAAGGCAGCTTTTGTCATTGCTCCCGCTTACAGCTCCGTGTGTCACCTGTCCGCCGAGGCAGCAGCCCCTCCGCTCCCGTGGCGCCGCGCACGCCTGACCCTGCCAGCAGCGGCGGCCGCGGGCGGGCTCCGTGCGCCGGCAGCCCCGGACAGGTCCCGGGACAGGGACGGCGGCGGCC
>VZRZ01000669.1:723153-743831 GCA_013398175.1 Climacteris rufus
CGGCTCGGCGCGGGCAGCGGCGGACGAAGCGGCGAGGGCGGGCGCTGCGCGGAGCGGCTCCTCTGTCCCGTTGGGCAGGGGCGGCAAGACGAGAAACTGAAGTGAGAAGGTGTCCCACATCCAGCAGATCCTTCGGAAGCTGCTGGAATCGTGTTCGTGAAGTACAAGAAAAAGGCAAATTACACAACTCGGTGCACGTTGCAAACTCTCCCCCAAAGTCTAGTTTCTTGGCACCAGCTGGCTTTAAGTTGTGTGAAACCTGTGCTTTGGCTAAGACCTTTCTCCTACTAAACTGCGGTGGGAGTGAGTGCTCGCATCGCCCCGGGCTGGGCTGTGAGCTGGCGGGGGGCACAGCACTCCCCCATCCCCAGTGCGCTGTGCACTCCGAGGCTGCTCCTCTTAATGCTCATCGCAGATCTGCTCATGTCGCAGTGACCCCCGGGGTTACAATGCCTTCCTTCATAATTAATCATGCATGACAATGGCATCCAGCAACCCCACACCTACCACCAGAATAACTGAAGTGGCTTTTTGCACCCATCAGGTGCCTGTGTTGAACTTCAGAGTTCAGGGTGTGTAGTGAGATGGCATGCAGGCTCTCTTCTTTACCCTCTTTTCTTCTCTTAGCCCAGTCTGGCCTATAGAAACTGTCACTGCAAAACCACATTGAGAGAAAAAGATCTTGTAAGGTTCAGTGGAAATACATCTCTCATGTCTCATCTTTCCTCAGTCTAGAGGAAAGCAAGCAGCATCTATGCTGTTTGCAAGAGAATTATTTTGTTGTGACTAGTGTGTAATGACTATATCAACACAGATATCTTTCTGTTCAGCTCAGAGGAAATGGCTTACAGAGCCTTTGTTTTCACTTGAGTGATTTCCTCCAACTTCTTTTGGCACTGTGGCCATGTCTCCCATGCCTGACACACCACTGCTGAGCCCTGGGAGTCACAGGGCTGAATACATAGTGTGTGGGGCCTCTCTGTTATAAATACATGCGCAGTCTCCGTGCAGCCACATCATGATGACCAGTACCACCAGCCCATCTCACCACCTCCCTTCCCTCCACATCCATACATTTGTGGTAGCACACACTCAGGTCTATGCAGACCTTCTTACCCACTGCTACTGATGAGGTCAGTTTTGCAAAACAGGCAACTTATTGCTTCATTTTCCAAGTAATGGCAGCTACAGCTTTCCTCACCCTGTCTGCTGCTGCTGTGGCACAGGAAAAGGGCAATAAAACTGAACAGTTGTTTAAAGGAGGAACTTGAAATAGCTTTACCCCATATGGTGACATTTCTGAGCTCTAGAAAGAAGTGTTGTATAGCAGAGAACTAGATTATGTGTTATGCTACTCTGTGACTTAACCAGATGCATCTACATGACTCCTGAGGCTTCGCTCCAGAGCTGCAGCAGCAGCAAATGGACAGCAAGGCACATCTCTGTGGCCCAAAGTATGTGGCTATTGCCATGCTGAAGGTGTTCTTACAGCTACTGATCAGGGGTTAACTGCTTTGTTGTTGATCAATCAACTAACAGAGCATTTGTGGTGGACATGTGGATCACAAATTTGCTTGCAAGCTTTATGGAGTTTGCAGTTCTCAGTTCTAAAAACCCTCTCTCTTCCATTCCCACGTTCTTATACTGCAATGGCAGACAAAGGACGTCATCAGGGGAGTGGGATCAGAGCAACTACAGGATGGCACTGCCTCTGAGGATTTTTCTCTACTGCAAAGGAAGGAATAGTGGTGAAGAGTTCTTGTGCCAAACTGCCCCTCTCAAGGAGGAAGTCTCCACTCCAGGAAAGACTGAGACTTAGGAAATTTCAGGGCCACATCTGGTGTAAAGTACCAAAGAGAGAAAGACAAATACACAAGTTGGATGGCAACTGTAATAGACCAACTTTTCCAGCAGTTTTTCACCTATTGATGCTTCATCATCTCATGGTTCATGCCCGTTCTGCCTTTGAAGCCAGTGTTGTTCTTTTGGGTGAGCTCTTGAGTTCAAAAAGCCACTCTCTGCAATATTTCTGGTCAGAGAGAGGCATCTCTACTAGTCCCTTGATCACAGAGAGGCTCTTCCTCCTTTTCCTTTTCATGCCTGTCAAACCCTCTTCATCCCTTCATTTCTCAGAGGCTGATGTCAATTTAGTCACTGAGCATTTTCTTTATTTGTCTTCCCTCACTTGGCTGTGGGCAGAGGTAACAGACAAGAGTTTTCTCACTCTTAAGAGGGAACCCTGTGAATGAGAGAAAAATTGCAGTCATTCTTCACTGTCTGGTTTCCCTATCAGCAAATGTTCTGATTTTCCTTTCTCCAGAGTTTTGGCCCAGTTTTGAGAGATTTTGGGCAAGATAATTCCATTGTACCACTGCAAGTAAGTAAACAGTGGAGTGTAATACAGACCTATCTTAAAATATGCTTTCTTCCAGTCAATATTGTTGTCTTGAAAGTGGATGGAGAGCCCAGCAAAATAACTGAAAGCCACAGAGACAATATTTGAATATAGCTTGGTTGGGAGAAAAGAAACCAGGTGGCACAGGAGCCATGGGCTCTCCAGAAGACCAGCTTGCAAAATGGGCTATGGATTGCTGATGGACACTTTGAGCATTTTTTTGGGAAGATTTAGGGTTAGGGCATTGAGTGGGTGCATCCTGATGTAATATTTCATTACACAATCACAGTGTTTCCTCTGCCTCCTTTCCCACTCATCTGCTTCCTCATTCAGGAAGGATAAAATTTATTAAATTATCATTTCTTCAGTGTTTTCCTTTAGATATTTCAAAGGAATGAAATATTTAGCTATTTCAAAGGAATGTTTTCTTTTTCTTTGTATTGTTTAGAAGTTTACTCTGAGGAAACATTTGATTAATTAGTGGGACATTCTGTGGCATCTATCACTGCAAATGAGTGGAATGGATCATCTCCGGCTTATAAGAGAGATGGTGTAAAAGGGGTACAATAAAGGTCTGTGAAATCTTGAATGGAATGGAAAGGGTGAGTTGGAATCTGCTGTTCACTGTCTCTTCTGATTCAAAACGTAGAGGTTCTCCATGAAGCTGGTAAGAGCTAAACTGAAATTAAAAAAACCTGAACTTGGTTCACCATGCAGCAGCTGGAAGATGTGTAGAACTTTTTGATTTTCAAATGATGGTGTAGATGAAGCAGATCAGATGAGTTTCAAGACAGACACTTTGAAGAGGGATCTACTGAGAATCATTAGACAGATGCAACACAACAAAACCAGGAAGCCTTCTCAGACAGAGCCTTGAGGAATACTTGTATGAGGGTGTCATAAAGACTTGCCCTGTTCTTACTTTTCCCTGGTCATCCATCTATGCTCACAATAGAAGGCAGAATGCTGGACTGGATAGATCCTACCTTTCACAGACATAAAAAAATAATTGTAATTATAGAACTGACCTGTGAGTTATTGCAGCAATATTTACTGCCTGTCCACAAGCCATCACAGTAACTCAACAAGGTCATCCTAGCACTTTCTCCATCTTGCACAGCCCATGACCTATTTCTCACTCTTCCACCTTCTCTGTTCCTCCAAAGCCTTTATTGCTGCAATACATTGAAATCCATGAAAAGTAGGGAGTGCAATAGAAGCAGCTGGATCTCCCACCAAGGTCGCTATCCAGCTGTGACATTTAAGTGGCACCGCATGTTTTTCTACACTGCAAAATGCTAGCAAGCAAATTCTTTAAAAGATTGCTGGCTGGAGGAAGCCCTAAAAGACAGGTTTTATGTTTAAAGTACAGAAGTACCTATTGTTATCAGTTTTTCTACACTGCGAAATGCTAGCAAGCAAATTCTTTAAAAGATTACTGGCTGGAGAAAGCCCTAAAAGACAGGTTTTACTTTAGTGATCTCTGGGAACAGTATGCTCCACTGGAAGACTGAAAAAAGAGACTGAAGAGGACTCTAAGTCAGAGAAGTCTGACCATTCCCTATTAATGGGGTAAGAACACAGTAACTGGGGTATCATCAGACATCCTTTTATTACTATGGCCAGATCAGGTTAAACATAGGTCTCTCAAAAACCATGGAAGGCTCCCCTGTCACTATTGCTTCTTTCCTCTAGAATCCTTCTGAATCCTTGTAGATTAGGGTTTCCCTTTGGTATAGTCTGTGAGAGATAGCTCTGAGAAAAAGACAGTGCAAACATTGGCTGTGTTCTGGGAAAATTTTAAAATATCTGGGGTTTTAAGAGATCTGAGAAAAATAGAGCATTCCTGTAGCACTAACATGCATCTGTAGGAAAACAAAAAATAGAAATGTGAGGTATTAGGGCAGTTCAACTGACACTTACCATTTGCTATTTAAATATTGCTCATTGTCATAGTCTTAGACAAAGTCATATTTCATAGTCGTTTTCATTTCATAGTCATTTCCATTTTCATTTTATAGTCATTTTCATAGTCAAACATGAACAGGATAGTCAAATAGTAGAATAGCAAAATATATAAACAGAAAAAAACAGAAATCCTGTCTCCTCATGCCGTTCTTAGAGAGCCTCTGATGGCCTCAATTTTAGCAGCTTTTACCTCCTTCCTACCGACCAGTCCACTTTTGCCAGTTCAGTGCCAGCCAGTGGGTTGTGTTTTGTTGCAGTAAATGTGAGGCTATATCTTGGCCATACCACAGCTTTGAGGAGACAGGCACGAGTCAAGAAGCAAATGCATCATATCAACATAGCAACAGGTTGGGACATTGGTGCAGGGTATTATAAACTGTGTTATGTCTGATAAAATGTGTCTGCTATTACAGACAAATGCCACCCTAAGAAAAGGTACTTGCCCAGTGAGGCTATGGAACAAATCATGTTGAGTGCAATCACATGGCACATACAGGACAACTGGGGCATCAGGCCCAGCCAGCACAGGTTTAGGAAGGGCAGGTGCTGCCTGGCCAACCTGATCTCCTTTTATGACAAGGTGATGCACCTGATGGATGAGAAAGGCTGTGGATTTAGTCTACCTGGACTTCAGCAAAGCTTTGATACTCTCTCCCACAGCATCCTCCAGGAAAAGTAGGCTTGGGTGGGTGCACTCTTCACTGGGTCAAAAACTGTATGGACTGGATCCAGAGAGGATCCAGAGATCCAGCTGGGTCCAGAGAGTGGTGGTGAATGTTGTCACATCCAGCTAGTGGCCAGTCCCTAGTAGTGTGCCCCAGGGTTCAGTACTGGGTCCAGTCCTGTTCCATATCTTTATCAATGATTTGGATGAGTGGATCAAGTGCACCCTCAGTAAATTTGTGGACGACACCAAGTTAAGTGGGACTGTTGATCTGCTGGAGGGTAGGAAGGTTCTACAGAAGGATCTGGACAGGCTGGATCGATGGGCCAAGACCAGTAGTGTGAGGTTCAACATGGCAAAGTGCTGGGTGATGCACTTGGGTCACAACAACCCCCTGCAGTGCTACAGGTTGGGGGAGGAGTGGCTGGAAAGCTGCCCAGCAGAAAGGACCTGGGGGTGCTGGTTGACAGCAGCTGAACATGAGCCAGCATGTGCCCAGGTAGCCAAGAAGGTCAATGGCATCCTGGCCTTTATCAGCAATAAATCCTCCTTTACCAGCAGGACCAGGGCCATGATTGTGCCCCTTCACTCAGCACTGGTGAGGCTGCACCTCAAATCCTGTGTCCAGTTCTGGCTCCCTTATTATAAGAAGGACATTGAGGTGCTGGAGCAAGTCCAGAGAAGGGCAACGGAGGGGGTGAAAGGTCTGGAGCACAAGCTTTATGAGGAGCAGCTGAGGGAGCTGGGGGTGTTTAGTCTGGAGAAAAGGAGGCTGAGAACCTTATTGCTCTCTACAACTACCTGGAAGGAAGTTCTAGACAGGTAGGAATTGGTCTCTTCTCTCAGGCAACAAAAGGACATAGCTTCAAGCTGTGCCAGAGGAGATTCAGGATGGACATCAGGAGAAATTTTGTCACTGAAAGGATGGTCAGTCATTGGAATGGGCTGTCCAGGTATGAGATGGAGTCACCATCCCTACAGGTGTTCAAGAAACGACTGCATGTGGCACTTGGTGCCATGGGCTAGTTGACAAGGTCAGTCAAAGTTGGACTCGATGATCTCAGAGGTCTTTTCCAACCTAAATGATTCTGTGACTTTGTGATTTACAAGATACTGTAGTCACAACAGGAAGGTACAGAAAAAACACCAAGGAATTTTGAAAGCACACTGCAATACAGGGAATCTGGGTTTTACCCCGTGTTTTAGAATATTGTAGCATTTTTCATGATAAAAATTGCCCAGCATAACATGGGAGATCTGTGCATGAGCTGTGATTATAATCTAGATTTACGAAGCAGCAATTATCCTTATGTATCCCTTGTCCTTTCCTTGATCACCATCTCCTCTGAGGAGTCCCCTCTAGGAACTTTACTTTCTGGACTAGGCAGCCAGTGTTTCCAAGTGGGAGGATGCAGCTGCTACTGCTGGGCCGCTGGGAAGGGGCTGGCCATGACCTACCATGGTGATGACCTTCACTGATCTAGCTGGGACTTATCTTCTTGTGGATGCAGGGAGATTTCCACCATGATGACTTTTTATCCTTTCAGTGTGAACTGTTGTCAGTTCATGACAGGTTTTCCTTTGGCATGCAGCTATATCACCTGACATTTTGGGGTTTTCATATCCACAGTATAGACAGGAGTCATAAATGATTGCTAATGCCATGCAGGAAAAAAAATTGGGTAAATAGTTTATCAAGTGGTCAGGTTATTGATATACCAGGAGTAAAACTCACAAGACTTTGCAAGGAACAGTAATACAGTTACTGATTTAATGATCAAAAGGTAAAAGAAATATATATCAGGCTAAGTTAGACTTCAAAAATCCATGCATACACCTCTCTAAAGCTACCAGACCTATAAACTTGCAAGAGAGTTTGTGAAACTTCTTTATAAGTGGTGGGTCTGCTTGACCACAATGTTTGGTAAAATCATATAAGCACACACATTTGTCAAACCTTTCTTTCCTCTTTCTCCATGCTATGGTATAATACTGCAGTGCAACTTGCCACAACCAAGGGAATTAGTTATTAAAAACAGGTCCCTGTTTTCAGCAAAGTGCAGCCTGGTTTGAGGGTTGGCTTCATGTGCTATTGTAATAACATGATAGGAAAGTAACGTGAGTATATAACATGGAAGAGAACATGAAGTCTTCATTTATTTCACATTTTAGCTGACATACAGGGTCAGCACAGTAGTGCTGGGGAGCACACTGAAGTTCTTTGCCAGTACTGATACAAAGAACAGCTATCTAAAAAGCCAAGAATGTGGACTAGGATGTTGGGTTGCTCAGCTCTGGTGATTTGTGGGATCTGTGATCCCTAAGCCTCTAGGTATTTCTCAGAGGACTCATAGAGGATAACCAAGAAGGGCCACAGTAGGATCCACTCTCTAAGGATCTTTAGGTCTCAAAACCACTGCCCTGTCAGACTATGGAGGCAGTGTAGACTGCCTGAAGCATGCAGCTACCAGGAACCATGGGTGAAAACACTGGCTAGCTGATACGCAGGGCAGCCTCAGACACACTGATCACATCACATCATATGTGGTTTAGCATGTGTTTCTGCTAAGGAAACAGTAAGCCTGCTTGAAGAGCCAACCCTTAGAGTTCAAAAGCAAATTTAGCTTTCAGATGCAGGTGGAAAAGCAAAATTTAATCAAATAATATGAGTGTTCAGTGAACAGATTCTGAACTCAGCAAAACTGGAATTTCACATGCCACTTTAGCGGAGTTACACCAAATTTATAGGAAAAATGCTGAGAGGAGATTTTGTGTCAGGATGTGGTCTGTTTAACTAGAATATATTATGGAAAAGTAGGTGTCAATGTGTAATTTTAGCTTGTATGTAAAATGTTACATAAGACTGCATAAAGTTAGAACACAAAGCAAAAATGCAAACATAACTTTTCTCTCTCAGAAGACAATAGTATTTTATCTCCATTTCCAAGAGGTTTGTATCACTGTGTATATAACCAAGTTACACTGATTTAATTAGAAGTAGTAGCTGAACCACATTGATTAGAAGGCTATCACAGCCAAAACCCTAATCCCCAAGAGAATTTCAGATTCTGATTGGGGCAACATTATCATAGATACATTCCTAGTTAAATTATCCTGAATTTACCTGTAGATCAGACTATGGTTTTGTTTATGGAGCTTTAGTGTATTTGGGATTCCCTAACACAACTGCAAAATAAAACATATCATGCATCTGGTTGACTATATAAGCCCATTTCAACAAATGCAACCAGTAGTATGACAGCAGCCTTCAGTCCAAGCATTTTGCCACATAACCTTAATTTATGCCCTTATCAAGCTGGCACCCCAGTAACAACAATTCAGAGTAAATCCACTGTGATTTTCACCTATATGAACTTATTTTAGAGTGAACTTGACATCCTACACTTGCTCTAAACCCCCTTTTTCCAGTCTTCACTGACAGACATTAATGTTACAAACTTTCAAAAGAGTTGCAGCAAGTTGCATGTTTTGTTACTAATGAATTCATTACTTCATTTTAAAAGGTTTTATTTAACTGATGATCACTTTTCAAGTTTTATTTCTTGATTAAATAAAGTAGGGACAGAAAATAAAACTTTTTTTCCTAATTCAACCCTTGTGAATTTTCACTGTTGTGAGCAAAGCTGAGAGAAGATGAATGTTGCATCCTTTGCAATGTCACGTCCACAGCTATAGTCTTGCTGGAAACAATTGCCTTCATTGTTCCTAAAAGTTCTTAATATTGAAGTATAGGGACAGTTAGGGACCCTCAAGTGACATTAAGAGGGAATTTCCACTTCATACCTCATTCCTGTGTCCTTGTAACCTCCTGAAGCTGCAGTCCAACATTCTAACAGTTTTTCAGGTCCGACACAGCCTGCAAATACGGTGTTTAATAGATGTATGTGTGTATGTGTGTGCATGTACAGATGCAGAGATACACATACATGCCTGTTTGCACACACAGACTGCTTGTTGTACAGCTAATGAATAGCAAGTTGAAACCACGCAGTATGGGTCACCACTTAGGACTGCAGAAATACAGCAATATGAACAACTGACAATAACCCTACTCCTCCCAAATTAGTACCCCTCTATGCTTCATTGGACTTTGTCATAAATCAAAAATTTTCAGAGAACTATTTAGCTATCACTTAATTTTTAGGAAAAAATCAATTGTCAAGAGCACCAGAAGATTTTTTTTTCTTTTAATAATAAAAACAACATTTATTGGAGAAACTTTAATGGTTTTCTCAACATTTTCTTGCCAAAATGCTTATGAGAAAGGAAGAAGTCTTTAAGTCCCTTGCCTTCATGTGTTTCTTTGTTCTAATACCCAGGCATGTCACTAGGAGGAGATGCCTGTGCCATGACTACGAGTGGGCTGACGCATTACTATCTACCCTCACATTTGGCTTGCAAACAATACCAGGAACTGAGCCCATAGAAAATATCTCATTCTTGCCAACCTGCCACATTGTTTGAGCTGGGAAATTGAGACAAACTGCTACATTCTCAGTTAAAAATAAGAGGCCTTTGAATTTTCCCTCTACTCTGAACTTTCCACTAAGGGTTGACTTTTATCATTTTGGCACATCTTCTGAGGTCTGAATAAAGCTTAGCTTTAATGTAGGGCTTTCTGCACTTAAAGAATTGTGCAGCAGTAGAACAGGTTCAGACCTGTTAATAAAAGAAGTGCAAAAGGTGTCTTATTGAGCCAGACACTGCTGCCCTACTGATGCCTTAGGATTTTAGCTTTTATATTTTTCATACATTTGTAATACTGCAATTCTTTAGTGTAACTCTGAATCTCTGTAATTCTTTAGTAACTCTAAACTCCATATATAAAGTGTTAGCTACTGTTTTCCCATCTGGTTAGATAAAATAACTCCTCTCCAGGTCTGAGACCCAAGGACATCTTACAGTCTCAGGCCCCAAAAAATGTAAACAAAAGTGGGATGGGGAGGAGGAAACTGGGGGTAAATTACTTCATTACCTGAAGCTGTAACTGGAAGATTAAACCCCAATATGCTAATGTACCAAACTTATAAATGTATGAAATCCCATGATCCATCATCCATTTTGGGTGAAGCCCCTGGGTGGGGGCTCTGTCTGCCCTAAATGTACATGAAGGCCCTTCATAAATATAACCACTTTTTTACTCTCCTAATTTCGTGTGGCTTCTGTTTTAGGTCCTAACGGATAAGGCATCACTACCATGCACTAATGTGCATGATTGGTTGTGATGGGGGCAAAAGGCCTCAGCCCAAGACAGGTCCCTTCTCCTGGAGGAAGCCTAAATGTGGCTCATATTTAGCCCCAGAACACCACTGACTTCAGCCACACCTGGGCTGAATCTGTCCCATATATTCTTTTAATTTTGCATCCTCCATAAATCCCTCACAATGAGTGACTCAGCCTTTCCACCAAGCAACAAAGGCCTTTAGAAGGTCACAACTCACTCCAAAGATTGTTTCAAGCTGAAAATCATTAAATCAGTTAAACTGCATGTGTACAAAGTACAATACTGCAAGGAGGCAGGGATTTTTACAGACGGATTCATACAGAATGTAACTTCTAAGCAAATGTACCTGTTCTGCTGTGCCTATTATTGTCAAGCCTTCAATAAGTAGATTTTCCGTGATAGTAACTACACGTTCAGATGTTATTTCTCCTTTTTTTATTTTGGTAGAGAAATACAATTTTTTAAAAGTATTAAAAATTTTATATTCTACCTGTCAACAAAGTAGAATTGTTCTGTTGCTATGTTACTTACCATATTCTAGTACCTCAGCATAGAATTTTGATTGCAGTCCAATGCATATATATATATATATATGTCACACTTTGGACACGAAAGGAAGACGCAGACACGCGTTGAAGAGAGAGAGCCAAACTGTGGGCCAAAACTGGGGGTCGAGACCCTGCACTTTATTTTATATCCTCCTAGAGACCATCGTGGATTGGAGGGAGAAATAGCCACCCCGCCATCACACTGGTCAAAGGAAATATCCATCAAATATCTCCGCCCAGGAGAAAGGAATGCAAACAATAGAACAGTTAGAAAAATATGGCTATGTTTACAGAGAATGCGTGAGAAACTGTTACAGAAGAATGAAAACATCGAAGAACTGCAAAACTCAGGGCAACATATATACACATATGTATATAAAATTACAGAGAAATATGTCAGTGAACACTGCCAATGGTATGTATACTGATACACTCATAATTATTACATTCATTAATAAAACCCAACATTGAATCTTGTAATTTTGCAACTTACCTGAATTACAAAGGTTCCTGAGGGATCCTGATGTTGCAAACTTGTAATTCTCACTGCTAATAGGAGTAAATAGAGAGTACAAGGTCAGTTTTTGGTTATAGTATACCATCAATGTATTGCTTGTTAATGTATTGTTTGCACTGGGAATGTTCTAACTATGTAGAATTGCAACTTGAATGTGGAGAAAGATGGAAAACATGTTCTTGAGGCACTGTTCTTTGACTTGCATAGTTCTTTCTCCCCAGTGTTTACCCTTGTTGCTCGCTGAAACCACATCTGTATTCATCTGGTTGAGCTAAACAAGACACTTCCTGATCTATACTGAAGGTATCACTATTTCCTTGGCCATTTTAAGGTTCTCTCTCCTGAACTTCTCTGAGTGTGTATTAATCTTTCTTCACTGTGACAGACCTGTTCTGAGTACTCTCCATAACATCTCAGCTTAAAAAATTGCATAAATATTTCCAGTCAGGCTTTTTTCTTAATTTTTATTCATCAGCTGATCAAAACTGAAATTCTTCCTAGTCTCTTAAGTCCCTTGCCTTTGTTGGCTTAGACTTCTGTTAATTGAGACCTTGTTTTATGGCAGTTCAGACCATATATTTTCTTTCTGTCATGAGTGTATTTCATTAATTAATTATTTTCTTTGGACATAACCATTAACAGAAATTATAAATGCAGTCAGTGCCTAATCCACAGTTACACAAATCATCCCCTATAGCCAGAGCAGTTTCCTGTAATTACAGTCATTGTTGTTGCTCTACAGCTGGGTTCTTTCCTCTGATTTTCCTGCATCATCACACTGATTTCCAATAACACCATTTCAGCCACTTTACTGAAATCTCTATGAATTTGCTTTATGGCAATTAAATTTTCTAAAAACATTGTGTATTTCAGCAAAGAAAAGTCCTAAATTGATTTGGCACAAGCTATCTTTGGAAACTATGTCTTCAGTTTTTATTTACTTTCATATCTCTGTTTCTTTCACAAAATGCTGAGTACTTGTAGACAATTGAAATCATCATAAAGCACTTTTGTGCATCACTTTTTTCCTTAAATACTGCTACTTATTTTTTTATTCTTTTAATCACATGGTACTGTTGTCTGTTTCAGTAAAAATCTTACCACTGGATTTATTATCTCTGCGGCTGGGCCTCCTTGACAGCTGAGCTCTTTGCCCTTCATGTTTCACCTTGCACACAACAATTTCTCTTTCCACACCCATTCTCATGAACATCTTTGGGTTTACCTCTGCATACTGTGACATTATCATTACTCATGCTGAGCCAAATAAACAGGTATTTTGGGGTGGGACCTAGATTACCTTTAATTGCAACCACATCCACGATTTATAAAGCATCCACTCTTTTTTATTGTTTATATGCCCAAGGTACCTTTTATTATTTGCTTGAATTTCTTTTGCAGCCTCTACCTAAGCTTGACTTTTGACATTTTCACATGCCTTCTGCCTGGCAAGACTTTTTTTTCATTTTCTGTTCCTTGTAGACTCACTCTTTACTTTATAAAGTTCAGGTTTCTCAGTCAATTGTGAATGGAGCTATTTCCATAATTTTTCCCTTTGGGATACACACTGAAGATAATTTCTGGAGCCCTTAAGGCTTAAAGGAACTCCAGTTTTCTTCCACAGTTATCTGACTGAACCATTCTGGCTCAATATGTGCTCATGCTTCAAATCAGCTGAGTAGCACCAATATTTTTAAATTAGTATTTCAACTTCAATATTCTGAAGAGCTGGACTTCCCCTTGAGTAGTTCTAGTAGGTGTACTAGTGACAAATGAAGCATTTAAAAAGCAAAAGTTGGATCACTGCTTCAAACAAAGATCTTAAAATCTAAATGGGATAATAAAAGAAACAGAAGAAATACAAAGCAGAAGTATGAATGACACAGACCATCTTATCAGATTGTTTTTTTAATGTTTAATAGTCTCTAAAATGTCTGCAAAATAAAGTAAAACTACAGGAAAATAAATTAGTTGTACCATATACTTCAAAGCATGCTTTTGCTGTTGCAATCATTACTGAAAAAGAAAAAATCCCAATCTGACTGGTGAATGATGTCATAATGTTAGAAGGGAAGCAAATAATTTAATAGGGAAATAATGGAATACATTTGTCCTGAATTTTTTTACATCAAATTGTTTATCAAGATCCAGCTGCTGCTGGGCAGGTGAATCTCTTTATGCAGCCTACTGACTTGTAGTGAGTGACCTGTATATCAAGATCAGAGTATTTTCCTTTGACTTTGCTGAGAGCCACCATGAGAGTGCCATCTGCCTGCACACCCTTCCAGGGGGTCTCCTGCACACCCTTCCTGCACAGCCTGTTCTTGTAATCCATTGTGGTTGCTAAACAATATTTTCCCAATTTGCCTCTCATTCACAAACCCTGTAATATTGCTGCTGAGAAATGTAATGATGGTTCTTCTTGTGGACTTCAGCAAAAAGGTATGCACTTAATTAGGAGTGAGAAACGTGCTCTGGGAAACAAACAAATTTTAATTTTCTTTTGGTTTCCCTGCAGGGCCTTTCCTTTTGCTCATCCTTGCTGACAGAGGCCACAGTGGCTAACTCAGCTCCTCTCTGAGGTTATCTGGTTTATTTGAGCAGCAGTAGACCACAGAGGGAATGTTTTACTTAGTCCTATGAACTATTTGTTATTTTAACACTGTTGGGTAAAATCAGCCCTTATTTGATATATTAAAGAAGTTATCATACAAGAATCCAAAAGAAAAAATATCATGACACTGTGATAAATAATACTGGTCTTGAAGAAAAGAAGATCAGTAACTGTTGGGATTGGTTACACTGTAGGATTTAGTTCATGGCATCCTCCAGATGCACAGAACTTCTTCTGCTGTGGACTATGCAGGGAGTCCTCTCCAAGTGCTCCCAAAATGTGGGCAGGAAAATGTCAGTGCAGAGGGCAGAGCACACACACATCTGTGCGGCCTCCCCACTGCACAGGTATGGCAAGAGCTGTCCCACTAGAAACGCTCCCCACACGTTTGTGCCATCTCCGAGGCACCTCCCCAGGAGTGAGCCCCGAGCACCAAAGCCATGACCAAGGCCTATTGACCTCAACTCCTCTAGGAAAGGGTGACACAAGTCCTGGTGCGCCCTCTGCTCTCTGGGAAAGCTCTGGTTAGGGGCTCAATTCCGGCTCAGACACAACCTGGTGTCACTAGATGGCGATAGATACCTTCGATACTGTGCAAAACAGCCCAATGCTTTCTCAAAAGAGAACGGGGAAGAAAAGAAAAAGAGCACAAAAGTTGCAGTTTTTAATAATAGTGTAGTTTTTAATAATACGGTGACATGATACTTCTCAAATAACATACTCGAGTTTTCTCTCCAGACTCAAGTACCAAGCTAATATCTCAGGCTTCTTTGGTAATTCTTTTATTTGCATAGAGTATTTCTATTACTCCAACCACCTTTAAAACTGGTCACACATCTTTCACTCTTGATTGAAAATCTTAATTGCTTTTTTCAGTTTTAGCATATTGTCTTCAGACAGAAGCAGAGCCTTGTTAAATACAAGCCATTTATAAATCAATTGAGCATAAACCTAAATTAATTGCAAAGTTTGTTCTGAGCTCTCTCTCCTATTCAGTAACAATTTTTCCTGAAAATCTAAGCAAAAAGACATTTAAAACATACTACCTTCTCCAGCATGCAGCATTTCAAACTTTCAACACATTTGCAAGTTGCTGGCTTTTCAATTACTATGCATTCTGAAGATTTGGTGCTGAAGGTCTGGTGCTAAAAAAAGTGCAGAGGGAAAACTGTTTAAAAAACTTATTGAGTGCAATGAAGTCTTTCTCCTTCCAGCATTGGCTTGTTAATCAAGGCAGGTTGGGAGTGTTCTCAGCAAATTTAGAAACTTTTTTTTTAATGATAGAACAGAAGATTGCTTCATATGGGTGGAGACTTACAAGGTTTCACCCAATGTTACCCAAGTGAATAAAATCACTGCACTCCGCAAATGAACATAAATCATGAATCTTGCTGACAACAGAAAATCCTTTCCCAATGTTCTGAGACACTTCAGTTTCACCACACCATTTTAAGTATGTTCAGCTCAGCAGTTTTTTAAAGAGCAACAAAGTTATTTCCAAGTGATTGATAAACATGAAATACTGATAGCTAACTCCATGACAAAATTGAATTTGCATCAGGGACCTCGCCAGGCTGGAGAATGTAAAGAACTTCAACCAGAAGAAGTGCAAAGTTCTGCACCAGAATACTCTGAGGGCCACCCAGCTGGAAAGAAGCTTGGCAGAAAAGGGACTGTTGGACACCAAGTCAAAGAGGAGCCAGCAACAAGTCCTCACCACAAAGAAGGCGAGTGGTATCCTGGTCTGGTTTAGATGAAGTATTGTCAGCAGGCTCAGTGATGGTTATTCTCTCCTACTCAGGAGGCCCGGTGTGAGGCCACATCTTGAGTCCTGCCTCCAGTTCCGGGCTCCCCAGTATAAGGGAGAATTAGACATTGCAGAGCAAATGGCCACAAAGATGAAGGGACTGGAGTCCTTCTCTTATCAGAAAAGGCTGAGAGCTCAGACTGTTTATCCTGGAGAAGAGAGGGTATGGAGGGTGGATCCTACTAGTGCATATAAATGCCTGAAGGAAGTATGCCAACAGGAGAGAGCCAGCCTATTTCCAGTGACAGGACCAGACGCAGTGGGGACAAACTGAAACACAGGAGGTTCCATCCGAACATCAGGAAACTTTTTTTTTTTACTATGAGGGTGATTGTGCATTGGCACAGGATGCCCAGCAAGGTTGTGGAGTCTCCATGCTTGGAGATAGTCAAAAGTCATCTGGACACCGTCAGCCAGGTGGCTTTGCTTCAGCAGGGCCCTTGAACCAGATGGCCTCCAGATTCCTTCCTACCTCATCCAATCTGCAATTCTGTGATGCGAGATATTTATTACAATGCTCAAAGGGTCATCAGTAAATTAATTACAAAAAACTATAAAGGTTGAAGTAAATACTTGTTCATATGTTTTTCTAGCCACATGGTATGCCATGAATATCAGCCTCATTAGCAATCTGTTTATACAGTGTCCTAGAATTGCTCTGGCTCCAGCTTTGCACCATAAAATACAGGTTTAAAGGTGGTTGTGGTAAAATGTTAACATCTTTTTTTTCCATGTAAAGAACAGGCATATAAATTCATGCCAAAGAGTTACATTTTCTACTTGATGATACCAAAGATAGATGTACTTTCAACAGCACAACCTAGTTGGAATTTTGCCTGCCCTTCAGACAGGCTTGTAACTCAATAAGAAGACCAATGTACTGATTGTGGGTCTCTCATCCATGATACTGTCAGCAGAAAATACATTTTTTAATTTATTTATGAAGACTTTTAAGTATATTTATGCTCAGGTGCCTTTACAAAGTTCACTGCTGTTTACTGTTTTAGATGACAGGTACTGAAGAGGTGTGCAGAGACACTGACTGCATTTTTGAGTTTCCAAAGTCCAAACTAGAGGGCTAAACGTGTTGCCTCACCACTGATGAGGCCAAATATACTCAGAGATATCTTTTATAAATATCTGAAATTATAATGTTGATTCTTTTAGTAGAACCAGATGAACCGTTTTGACTTTAATTCTGAAAGGGACATATTATGACAGGAAAGTACTTCTTCCATTCTGTATTCTATGTCTACACATACCATATATTGTAATGATAAACAATACTTTCTATTTTGTCAAAGGTTTAGATAAACACTGCCTAACAAAACATGCGTGGGCCTCCTGAACACCTCCTTTGAGAAGTCGGGCAGGCAACAACCCTTCTGCAGGAGAATAAATAAAACTGCTTAAAAATTAGTCTAGTTTTCCAGGCGTCAGGTTAAATATTTGCAGCAAAGGTTAACTTCCCACCATGCATTTGCCCATCTTCATCCCCCCTCAGGGATGGTTCTCCCAGGTGATAAGTGAAATCAAGGTTTCTAAGTCAGATTCTAACAGTTTCAGCAGATACAAAGACAACAGTGCAGCAAACCACAACGGTGAGAAACTAACCACAGGGCTGTCCATGCTAGAGAGCTCAAAGACAATCAAAACAAGGCTCCTGGTGGCCTTTTTCTAGGAACCACTTGTCAGAGGGACTTGTGTAGAATTATTTGAGTGACATGTGAGCCTCGCTCAAACTTCTTTTCTTTTGGAGAGAGTGCTCCTCCATCACATGGGTTTAGAACCTGCCCCAAGTCAGAGAAGAGAAGCACCCATGCACATCCTGAGATGTGGAAAATACTACTGTGGTAAGACTGCTTCTCACCTCCCTCTCTGTGGAAAGGCAAAAGGCAGCGTGGGTGCAAATTGCAGCTGTTCACAAAAAACTCTGCAACAGATCTAATTTCACATGCAGAGGAATTTCTCTTGTTCTTGTGACACAGTGGAAAGGTTTCATTTTTGTGGCATTACTATCAATGAATACTATTTGCGCATAATCACCCAGGGGCCTCTGCTGGGGCGTGGTCTCACATCTGGCCAGCGCAAGCTTGGAATCTGATGATGAAGAAGCTCATGGAAGCCTGTTATTGACCTGCTATTTAATAGGAGGTTTATGGCCAAGCCTTGCTGCTCCAGAACATGAGAAGGGCACCCACAGCACAAGAATGAATGCAAAAGCAGAATCGTGGTTATTGTTATTCAAAGCACAGAGGATGGTGACTATTAAGCAGTGACTCCCTTCATTCATCTCTACTGCCCTTACTCTTTGTAAAAATAGCAGATGATTCAGCAGTTCTGAAACTTTTTTCTCACTTTCCTCTCACTTTGTCCACACACACCTGCAGGGAGTGTATGCTTTGGGGAGAAAAAAATTGCTAGAGCTGCTGGCAACAAAGTAATGGTGTCAGCAGGAGACAAAAAATTGGAATAGGAAATTTGGGGGACAGACAGACCATAAAATGAACTGGGGAGGCAGGAAGGGAGAAGGAAGAGGAAATAGAGAGAGGCAGCATGCTGGCAGCACGTTGACCGCTAGAGAGCTCTCAGAGCTGCCTCGTTACATGACAGAGGAGGACCCTAAACAGGATAGAATCACCAGGAACAGCTGCAGTTTTGGCAGCAGCTCCCAGCAGCCTGGGTCTCATCCTGATCCTGGTCCTGGTCCTTCTCTGCACTGCCTGCCCTACATCTCCCAGCAGAGCCCTTTGTCATAGCCTCGCTTCACACTCTGTCACACTCCCAGTTCCAGCCACCAGTCCCATCCTGATCCCAGGAGCTGCAGTATAGAAGGGATTAAACGTCTCCTGTTGCTACCACAAAAGCATGATTAATTAAGCAAGTGACTGAGGGTTTATTGTGCCACTTGCATTTGGTCTGAGGATAGTTAAAGAAGAGTAACAAAGTTATATTGCGTGGTCCTGCTATAAATGTTCTAATTTGGAATAAACTGCCCTGCACAGGCTAAGACTCACCAACCACTGAATTGTCAGCAGTGTCACTAAAAGTGGCAGCAGCATGGAAGATCCTTATTATCAAAAACCTTTAAATAATAGTTTTTCTCCCCTTTTGGAGGACTGTAAGTTCTATTGATAAAGTAACTATGCTCACAGAATATATCTGGATTCCCTTAAGGCACTTGACTTTGTACCATACCATACAGATATAAGAAAGAATGAGCTGGATTTACAAACTGGTTTACAGACCAATCTCCAAGGAGTTATGATAGTTATTAACATGGTGTCAGTGAGCAGAGTAACAAAGGTCTCAGCTCATGGACCAAAACTGTTTAGTAGTTTTATAGCTGTGAGAAGTATACAAAATCTGTGGCAAAGTCTGCTGCTGATAAAAAGTTTGTTTCATTAGCAGATAATGAAGACAGATTACCATAAGAGTAATTTAAATTGCTTTATTGAAAGACACCAGCCCTGAAGTATTTTAATACAGTTAAACACTTAAGGTGACAACTGTTTTGGAAAAACAATTACATAAATGATATTTATGTATCAAAGGCCTGGATTCTGGTGAGGAGGTAACAGTAACAGTGGGAAACCAGCCCAAGTAATGCTGTACATACAGAGAATGTAATCTTTTCATGTATAAGGGGAGAGTATTGCATAAGGGAAGGAAGTGACCTAGTCTTGTCCCCACATGTAAGGATGCTGTAAACTCATGCCTGGCAGTCTCAACAGGCCAACAATCCATGTGCCTTACCTAACAAAACCCAAATCATGTGGCATTTACTGCTCCTAAGCTTTCCACTTTCTCAGCACATCCTGCAGGTCTAAGCACCCATCTCATTTTCCTTCTTCCCTCCCTGAGCCTGGTAAAAGCTACACAGTGCAGTGTCACCCCCTGCAGACTCCAGCCGTCCTCTGGCCCACTTGCTGTTCTTCCTCTCCCCAGCAAAAGCAGGCTCCCAAATGAAGCTGAGTAGACAGAACTTGGGAAGATGAAAAAAATGTAAAGGGATGGCACTCAGGACACTGCTTCTCACTGGCTTGGGGAAGGGCGATGTGGAGCACCCCCACAATGCCTGCAGATGAAATTTGGAGACAATACGTCTAAACACAAACAACATCCCAAGCAACAGGACAAGAGGCAGCGGGCAGAAAGGGATGCACAGAAGTTCCACCTGAATATGAGAAAGAACTTCTTTACTGGAACACATTGCCCAGTGGACGTAATCCAGTGCCCTGTGCTCTAGGATTACCCTGCTTGAGCAGGCAGGTTGGACCAGATCAACCACTGCAGTCCCTTCCAACCCAACCCATTCTGTGATTCTGTGACAAACCCCCAAGCCCCACTAATTCCTTGAACCTAAAGGTGTAAGTTTTGCTAGATGGCAACGTCACCACGATCTTTAAAGGAATATGCATGTATTTATACAAAATGAAAGATTCAAGCGATGTTCAGTTCACATGTCTGTCACACACGGTAAGCCCAAAACCACTGCCTGGGCCTTGGACCAAGGGCACATGTCGTATCCTTTAGAGGCTGTGAACACTTTTGGAAGGTATTCCCGGGCTTCCCCTACAACTCCTGTCTGGGACCTGCGGTCCCGAAGCCACGGGAGGCGAGGCCAGGCCAGGCTGCTCCGTGAAGAGCGAGGCTGCCGGAGGAGCCCCTCAGACGGCGCCCAGCGGGGCTGAGCCACAGCCTGCGCCTGACGGGGTCGCGAGCCGCCGCCATGCTAGGCCATCGCGTGCCATTCCGTGCCGTGCTCCGCCCTCGCCCGCCGTTCCGTTCCCCGCCGCGCCGCACGGCTCCTCCACACGCGGGAGGGGCGGTGCGAGGGCGAGCGGTTCCGCCGGCCGTGCCGGGAGGCGGTGCCATGGCGGCGGCGGCGGATGTGCGTCCTGCGCCCCGCCCCGGCCC
>VZRZ01000669.1:744252-760025 GCA_013398175.1 Climacteris rufus
GATGGGGCGGGAGCGGGCTGGTGAGGAGGCGGGCAGGGCTCTGCGTCCCCCTTCCCCCGCCGTGCCCGGGAGGAAGGGGCTGTTTCCAGACACGTGCCTGATGTCGGGGGGGGTTTCGGGGCTTTGTGTGCGGAGGCAGCCTCGCCCTCTGCGCTGGGTGAAGGGCTTAGTGAGCTCTGCGAGAGGAACCGAAGCCTGCCGGGAAAGGGTGCTTCGTTTTCTGCGTATGATATCGCAGCTCCGCGGAGGCCCGCGCTGCGCTGCTGTTCGGCCGGGGTGGGAGCGTTACCTCGGGCACTCGGACACCGAGCGGGCTCCAGTGCAGCCGCACCATCAGCCGCCAGTGTTTTCGCGAGTTCAGGAGATGGGGAGGCGTTGAGAAACTTGTGGGAAATTTCTAGGGTAGTTCAGAATTAGCCCACAGGTACTGTTAGACTCAGGCGTGTTGTATGCCTTGATTTCTTTAAGTTGTGAAGACAGCAAATGTAACACCTTTTCATCTCATAAACGTGTTGCCCTCTGGTGTTCTAATTTATTGACAATGATGTAGGATCACAGTTTTCCTTAGGTGGTTCCTCGATCTAAATGGACTGCATACCCTGCTGCTCCAGCAGAAACAGCTGCAGGTGGCTGTTCGCCTTGTAATTATTACACTTGGATGAGCTTCCACTGAGAATCAAGAAGAGTTGCTCTCTCCGAACATCACGTTATTCTCCAGCTGTCGTTTGGAAGTTTCCTATGACAGTTGTTGAGGAGCAGCCTTATGGCTGCAGGAGGAATAGTGGGGAGGAGCACTGTGTCAACACCTAGTCAACAGAGAAATGCAAGGGAAGCATGTACAGGGACAAGAAGTGTAACACAGGCAAACTGACTTGCAGCAGAACTGGTTGTAGGTTCATCTGCAAAGGTCTTTGGAAGAAAACATGCAGACAAATTTACAAAACAAACAAAAATGTCTTTCAGGGTTAGAAACGCCTTTAAAAATGCTGGAATGAGTCCATGCATGAGCAATGTTTTAGTTGCTCAGGGAGGAGAGCGTGTGTGCACTTCCTTGGAGAAGTAATTTGCCTGACATTCAGCTTGATCCACTGGAGAAGTATGAGAGCATAAGTTTATTCTCATCCAACACTAAATTAACACAAGGCATCATTTCCCAGAAGATGAGTCTGTGCAAGGCAGCTACTCTTATTTCTCTCTGTATGCCTTGTAATCTACTGGCTTATAGCCCTTGATGGAAATAGAATATGGTAAATTTGCACAGCAAATTTGGAGTGGGATGGCCAGATTTGTAAGTGTCATGAGTTCAAGTGACAATAGATGTTACTGATTTATATATTAATTTTAAATCATGGGCAACATAATGGGTCTCTTAAGTGAAAGTGAATGTCCCAGCAGGGCCTCTGGTGACAGTGGTGGCATAAGTGCTGTGTGTTTTTGTTGACGCAGTTCTGGGCCCTCACAGGGCAGCACATGGTTTGCTGAGCACTGACTGCCCTTGCTGGTGTCAGGTGTTTGGCTGCCAGTTATTGTGGCACTGCCGTGTTTCTATGCCAGTTCTAGTCCTCAAAAGACAACAAAACGTGCAGTCTTTTTCATGTCTTCCTTCCTTTACTAGTATTTTGGAGACTAGAATGCTAAAATGTTTTAGCAACTAATTTTCATTATCAGATATGGGACACTAAGTGAGACACAAATGCATACACCAAAAAAAGAGCAGTTGTAAAAATTTAGCTATTGTTGTTCATATCACAAAATATGGATGTATAATTCAAAAAATTGTATTTTCCTGCTGTAGTTTAATATGCAGTTAATGATAAACATAATTTGGCTAGATTAATGATTTTTCTTCCAAAGTGCTTAATGAAAATGGAAATCAAGCTCCTGGGATTATTAAACACCTTTTAATTCAGCTATTGAGATACTTAATAGTCCAAACGCATTTTTTTCTTATGAAGATGACTTTGTATTTATGCATTTGATTAATGAAGGTAATTGCTCTTAATGAAGTTTGAAATTTTCAGAGGGCTAGTGGAGCAATCAAAAAGAAACAAGCATGTGAAGATAGGAGGGTTGATGTGAATAAGTGGATTTCCCTTAAACAGTTTCATAAAGATCCTGGTCCTAAGGCCTTGGTTATGCAAGGTCACTCAGAAAGTAATGGAGTCAACTGAAAGGGTGAATGTACTCGAATAAATTTAAGCCTCATATGAACTCTTTGAGGTTCAAGTGGATTTGGATCACTACTGCTTAACCCAAAATCCTGTTTAAAATACAGGATTAGGCACTGTAAAAATCAAAGACCACTTAGCAGCTGAGGAAACCTCTTGTGGAAACAAACTAAATTTAAATTTTTGTTTGTTCACAGAAAATTGGTTCATCTTGCCTATTTTGCTTGTCTACATGGAAAAGTTTAGATTTGTCTTTACTTTGGATTTCAGAAGGACCTTGCTGTGGGCAATAATAGATGCTAAAGGGTGTTGGTTATCGGTCTTTTCTCAGTTTTGTATAATACAGACATTTTCATACCCCATTGTGAAATGTCTGCAGCCTTATCATGGCAGAAGAAATAGTTTTTTTTACTGTTAAAATTACATTGTTTTACATTTAATGCTCACATGAGATTAGTAACTGAATTTAGAACACTTGATACTGTGACTGAAACTGGTATTGGAATGTGATATATTGTTTTTTTAAATCTACATTTTAGAGTTGATCAGCTCATTTTTAGCTTTTAATTCTTTAAATGCATTTAGATAAGTACACGAGAGAGAAGTATAAAGTAAAGGAGAAGGTAAAACTAACGAGCAAAGGAATTTTGGCACTGCTGCTTTAGTATCAGTATACCTATTAAAACAGCATTACAGTATTAGTGAACTTTGGGACTGTTCATATTTTTGCTTGATTCGTTTATTTCTCTGTGGTTTATTGAATCCAGATATGCTTTAATTTTTAAACATCTTAGCACAAGACAATCTTCAAACTATGTGGTAAACTACTGAAATTTCAGTGAATTTATGAATTTCTTGTCCCTATGCTTCTGAATACTGTTTAGTGTGCTGAAACTTTCTTCCTGATAGGGTACTGAAGGTTGCTGATGGGCACACTGCACTGGGCTCTACACAGTCCCATGGAGACTTTGCTTTAGGCCTGCTCATTATTTCCTCCGAGTTATCAGCAGCTTTTTTAATCTGTTCTATGGGTGTTCCTATTTTACTGTTCTTGAACCAGATTGGATCAATTTTTTTTTGAATTTCAATCTGAATGATTTCTTACTAATTAATTAAAAAGACAAAAGGGCTGGAGGGGGGACCAGAGTGGAGAAATCTTCAGAGAGGTTGTGTGTGACTCCTTGCCTGACTTGCTTGGTAAGGCTGGGTTTGGATGTGCAGCATGTTGGAGACACCTGGATAACAGTGTGCAGGGTGCTTGCTATGCTGCTTTTTAAAAGAGCTGTCTTGAGTTTATTGCAGGATAAGTGTGCACACGTGGGCAATTACTGTTGATTAATTAATGTGCTGTGGATCCACTGGAACTTCCTTTGTGGTAACTTGTTGCACCGTCACTCACCTAAGCTTTCTGACAAGTTTTCTTCTAAATGTGAGCAAAACATGAAGTGCTTTTCTTCAAAATTTACTTGCAGCAGGTGCATAAAAGAGTATAGAGCTTGCTATCTATCTGTTTTGTATAGGTAATTGCTCAGCAAACTTCAGAACAGTTGTGTCCTATTTAAATGACAGTGCTATAAAAACTAGCCTAGCACTTACCCGTGTTTCCATGTCAGCATAAAGTTTCCTTGGTAGGGTTAAAATAGCTGACAGTTTCCTGACGTCATTTACAAACAAAAGGTAATTATTGTGTCTTTAAAGTGAAATCATTGGTGGGTTCTTTACACTAACTTCATAGTCCAAAGTAATAGTTTGAGTATTTTTTAAGACCTCAGATTGGTTGTGTATCCTGACTAGTTAAAATGAAAGACACATACTTTTACTATTATGCTCACTCTCATTCAGCAGCTATTTCTAATTTGCACCTGTTTATAATAGTTGAGGTTTCTGTTGTAGCCAGCCATTATGATGAGTTGGCTCAGCGCCGGTTTCGAGAGACGTGATTGTCATCTGTGGTGATTGTCTTCTGGCTCAGGTTGCTTGATGTCCCTTGAGCACTAACATTGTTTTGGAATCCTGGTTTGCCATGGTGAGCTAGTAAAACATAGCATGAGTATCTTAGGGTAGAGCTCCACCGGAATGAAATCTCAGTGCTGAAATTACATTGAAGCATTTTGCGTTCAACTGCTAAATTTTATTGTATTAATGTGGTTTAGCTCCTTGGAAGTCGGACAGGTTCTGATCAATTTCTGTTCCACAATGTAAGTAAAAGAGAAATTGATGCTTTTCATTTTGTGGCAGATAAGATGTCAATTTGATTTAAAGTTGTTGAGGTTTAACCAAATCCAGATAATGTCTTCACAAACTAGGAAGATAATATGAAAAAAAGTATGTAGGAAAACCAAGGATTATGCAAGTTGCCAGTTTTATCAAGTAAAACAACTGGTAACATTAAATAATACTCAGCTTGTCTGTTGTCTTTGAGATATCCATGTTTCTTGTGAAACAGATATTTGAGGACTGGAGGAAGAATCCTGAGGAAGAACTATTTCCATTTCTAACTTTTTGTGATAATTACAGCTTTAAACATGTTTGATATTTAGATATAATGAAAGCTTTGATATGAGTTTCTTTTACTGTCTTAATGATATTCCTGAAATTTGGTACATAATCATGTCTTATTTAGGCATGATTCACATTTCTACTACTTGTAGGTGTTGATAGAGCTCTCAAGCCTAGTTATTAAGCAAAGTTTATTTTGGAACGCATTTAGTAGGACACAGAGCTTCTCAACTTTTCTGTCTTCCACGTAAGTATTAACAATGCTATGTCAGAGCATATACACTCTAACAAATTTCTTATGAAAAGCTTCTCAAATAGTGGACAGTTTGTGTGACAGTTCTAGGGGAGCTACATGATGGTGGTTTTGAAGGCCCATTTCCCATTCTACAACATCCCTTTCAGACACCAACATGTTCTTTTGGATGAGGGAATGAATAATGGCAGTAATTTCCAGCAACTAGCCAGGGCATAGCTAACTGTCTTTAATTGCTGGGCACAGAAAAATAGTTGTGTTCCAAATTGCATTTTGCAACCTCTTGAATATTCTTAATTCTGATTAAAAATCACATCGTGTAGCTGAGATGTGGTGCTGTAATATGAAGGTTTAATGAGACTGTCAAAGCATTTTTGTAGTATTCATATCCTGGAGTTTATATTCACAGACTGGAGTTTGCTGTAATTTGTGAATCTCTTGGAACTTGAAGCATTCTGTTAAGTAGAGCTGGAAACTAATAATTACAGGCTAAGCAATGTGTACCTCAGTCAGCTACAGCTGTAGGATAGGAACTTTGTGGGAAAAGGAAAGGAAAGGAAAAGGAACTTTGTGGGAGAAGGAAAGAGGAAATCTATAGGCCACAATGTGCAGGGATGTCACTTGATTTTTGGATTGATTTTTTTTTCAACCAGAGATGAAAAGATCTTTTCAGATCTTTACCTTTCCGTTCAAAATCCGTCTTAAAATTTAACTTACATAAACCACTTCAGATAGGGTTTCCTGAAAGCATTCTAAAAGAGTTTAGATTGACACCATTGTGTATCTGTTTCCAAGACTGTCCAATATTACTGTCTCCTGATTTATGTATTTTCAGTAGCTTTTCATTGTGCAATTTCCTTCTTGTATTTTAGGAGGATTTCCTACTGATTTGTCCTTGGATTTCAGCTTTTTCTCCTCATAGTGTCTTCAGGTTTTTGATCCTGCTTTTGCCTGCATTATGTTTTGTGTCCCATTTCATTTCCTTTATTGTAGCTACCAGTTTTTGCTTAAAGCTAATGTAGCTAAAATAAACAAGCTCTAACTCCAAGTTCCTTCCACTTGCCATCTTCTTTCTAATTCAGATCTGTGACTTCATGTTCATATTCATGTTTTCCCTCACTCTTATACTGAGCAGTGGAAGGATTTTCATATAGAAAGGCTCTTCCTTTTTTCCCCAGTTAGAATCTTGGCTTCTTGTTTCATGCCTGTGGCAACTGGCCTCTTGTATTTTATTGCATTGGGAGGTGTTCCTCAGTGAAGTAATCTGTACACAGATATTCCACTCCTACTGCAGTGGTTTGTCCTCTTTCTTCAAAGCATTTTCTGACTCAGCTGTGTCCCAATGCAACATGCTACAGCTTGCCCCATTTGACTGACATCATATATGCTTGTAGTGACAGTAATCTTTCTGCAAAAGCTCTGCCCTTTTCTGTGCTGCATCTTCCTGGAACTGATCAGTAGAGCCCCTGGCAGCTTTCAGCCTCAGGTTGGTGCTGCTGTGGCATAGTTGACAATGAGAGCCAAAGGAAGGAAATACTAATGGCTGCAGCAGAATCGTAGTGTCTGGTCATAATGTTTTTCCAAAGTAGACCCAAGCTCCTTTTTATATACTGTTTTCTTGTAATTGACCTTATGTCACTTGAGTTGTAGAGTCTTTACTCTTGTGGAGAAATTGGAGTGTATGTTTCTGGTGTGTTAACATTTGTAGTGTGGGTGTCAACTGTAAGTTGTCAACTTCCTCAGTCATTTTCAACTTCCTGTTTTGAGAAGGGTGATTTATAGTGGTTAAAGATGTATGAAGTTATTCTGGTAATCTTCAGTCTTGAAGTTGCTGTGCTGCCTATCAGTGTTATTGCATTGCTGTAGAATGCATTGGCAGGTACAAATGGGATCTCTTCTGGAAGGTTCTTCAGCTAAGGAAGACCTGTATCTTTTGGGTCAAACAGTAGTTTGAGAAAGAAGACCACTTAGATGCATGAAGTACGTGCTTTACAGTCTTTTGTTTTTCCCTTCCTGGTGTTGGGAAAAAGAGGAAGAAGTAATAGAGGTGTCACTGATTTTTAATCTTGTCCTTGGTCCTTTTGGGTTTTTTTAAATCTAAATTAGACAAAGCAAGTAGTGTTAAGTCAGTTTCAAAACTTGAGATTGGCTGTTCTTTGTCAGCTGGGGTATTAAGATCACTGCTTTGTGAGACTTCATAATTGCATAAGGTGCAAGAAACTGCCCTGAAAGGGCTATTTGGTCACTGCATCAATGAATATGTGTGTATTGTGAGGTAGTGGAGTTGCATGAAATATGTATATTCTCAAGTTCTGTCTTCCCTTGAAGTCTAAGTTATGAAACAAAGTCTGATGAAGGAAAACAGCTGACTGGAGAGAGCTGGGAGAATATGCAATATATGTTTGGTTAGAAAGGGAGGTTGAAAAGAGGGAGCTGTGTGAGCCTGGATTGCTTCAGTAAATAAACTACTTGTGAAACAAATTCAGCAGTAGGAAATTGCTGAAAAGAATGTGTTGAAGCTTAAAATACCAGGTGCAATTTTGATTAGAGCAATCTTGTAGGTTTGTTGAAGGTACCCCTTTTGTGTGTCTCTCAGAGAGGACATGCACTTTAATTTCTTGGCTTTTATACTGGGTACTACTGTAAACACTTCAAATGTGCATGGAACTTCTCAAACACAGCAAGGCATGTCAGCTATCCAGAGAGATAGGAGTGAGTCTGGCCTGTACCAGACAAAAGTTGGCTTTGTTGCCTTTGACACTTTGTTGTATTGTATAACCATACCTTAGGACAGAAGAGAGTACAGGCAAAGACTAAAAAGACAGTAAATTCAAAGTGTTAGAGAGATGGTAAATGTTAAACATTACTTTCAACAGTATGGGGATAGTCACAGAAATTACAGAGCGGTGTAATTGTTTACACAGAACTGTAAAAATTGAGTTATTCTTGTGCTTTTCAAGCATCTTCAGAGCTCGAAATATGAGATAGGCTTTTAGCTTTTCTTTTGGGCTGAATGCATGAGAAGATTGTAGGCATTTCTACAAAACCATTTATGACAGACAGCATGATATTGGCAGAGCATAAACCCCTTGAATTACAGTAAGTGACAGTGACTATTTGGATTGTTAGAAACAATTTTGTTTTTGTTTGAAAATCTGGCAGCTAATTAATATTTTCTCCTGGATTTCCAAGCATAGCTTGCTAATTTCAGTGTTTGAGGGAAGAGTGTTTTGGAGCACACTCCTAATGAAGATCAGTGTTTTGGGTGAGTGGAGGTTTTATAAACACTTCTTGGGAAGCTTTTGTTGGAAGTGAACTTAATATTGGTAATTACAAAAAGTCTCTAAAAGCTGTTATAAAGCAAAGTTCAAGTTCTAGAATTACAGAGGAGAGATGAGATAATCTCGTAAGGACTAAAATTGTGGGAAATAACTGCTGTGTTGCTAATGTCATTGGCACAAAGGAAACAACTTTTGCTTCTGTTCTGTACAGAAACATGTCAGATTAGACTGTCAGATGTTCCTAAGTTACATTGTGTGGCATACAATCATATTCACTTGGAATATGAAGTCTGTCATTAGTCCTAGAAGAAACACTCGTTTAGCTGTTTGTTTCTACACATTATTTAGCCCTAGTTAGAGCTGTACATCTTGCAGTTCACTGTTGTCTTTTGCTGAACCACATTTTCAAGTTTGGTTGTAGTCCAAAGAAAGGCTTAAACATCTCTATTTTGAGTGTGTGATTGGTTATGACTTTTCCTTTAATCGGTATGTTGAGGGAGGAGACATTTTTAGCTACATTTCTAGAGTCTCTTAACTGGAATACTGCTTTCTTCAGTCATGCACTGTTGATACTAAAATAAATGAATGTAGATGCTGACAAAAGCTTCAGCATGTCCAGCAGAACAGTATGATCTCATTGTTTCTCTTTATTCTCCTATGTGCATTATCTCTCTTTCCTTGTTTCTAATTCTTGACTGTATACCCCCTTGGGACAGAGATAGTCCCTTTGTTCTGTGTTCAAAGAGAATGAAAGGATCAGGTGCTAGGATAGAAATAATAAATAAAAATAAATTGTTTATTGTTCAAGGCTACTGAAACAGTTATGTTTTGTGTACTTTAGCAGCGCTCCTTGGCTACTAAGATGCTTATTGCTTCCTTTGTTTAAGAAAACAAGAGTTCTCTATTGCATCATGCTTAATTTTCATCTTTCAGGTGATTCCTCATTTGTACATATATGTGGCATAGTGAAATTGTCCATATACTTAATGTGTCTGAAGTCCACATGGGTAGCCATATGTTAGCACTGTTACACTCTATCCAAAATAGTTAGTTTTAGGGTAAAATCTATGCTTTCTTTATCTTTAGGGGTTGTACTGTAGAGTAGATAGAGTATAAAAATAGAAATAGCATACTCTGTGGTATTTTGTTGCATGCCTGATCTTATGCTCATTTTGTGTGTCCTCGATACATTATCTTTTCTCTCTCTTTTCCAGGTTATATACCTCTCCAAAGAAGAAACTGAATCCAGTGCAAAAATACATCAGTCCATTAGTTTGGTGCAGACAGGTGTTGGATTACCCAAGTCCTGATGTTGAATGTGCTAAAAAGTCACTGATCCACAAACTGGAACAAACAATGTCTGGTGAGTTCCTGCACACTAAAACCACTGGGTTGTGTGTATTTATTCTGAAACAGAGTCAGAATTAGCTGGTGGTTGTGGGATAAGACATCTGTCAATTACTTGTGTCTAAAGCTTTCATTATGGTTTACAAACAGTAATTAATTCTAGTTATTGTCTGGACTGTATGAATGAAATGAAAGGAGGCATTAGATCATGAGTCATGATTTCAGAGTTTTATAACACCTGCATAGTTTGGTCAGGTGTTTTCAGAAAAAAACCAATGTTTTTAACTTGGGGGTTTTCTTGCCTTTTTTTAAAAGAAAAACCTGAATTAAACAATCATAGTTGTTAGGTGCTTGTCAGCATGTTGCCATGGAACTTGGTTTTCTGCTCGATTATCTCTTTTATTTAATCTAAGGAAATGGAAGCTTAAGTTTTTGAATGCTTTGGAAAGGTGATACTGATTTATTTTCCTCACATCCCCAGTAACTTAAGATCTCGTTACAGTCAGATAGAAAAAAGAGTTAATGATTCTTCCTTAATACTAATTAGTTGGTTATATTGAAAACTGGAGTGTTTGACCCTGTAAGAATGCAAGTCTGCATTCTCCATCCTTCTAATACCAACCTGGTTTGTATCAAGCCAGCAGCAAAATGCCGAAGGTCTAATTAGAATTCTCTGTCCATCTGGTTTCTTGGTTTATTTTAATTTCTTTGTTGAGCCTATTTTTTTTCTAATTATGCTGAGACAACTTACTTCCTTGCTATTAATACCTATTCCCCTCCTGTTCCATCTTTTTGTTGTCTGCAACTGCTACATGTTTAACTGTTACCTTCAGAAATTAGCAGAATGGTTGGATTTGAGCTAAGAGTGTGTGAACACACAGTTCCAGAAGTGTTCCCAACTGTCACCTCCTTTCCATGGTTATACATAAACTTTGTGCTGAGTTTGACTGTAACTTTTTTCCCTGTCCTTGTATTGTTTTCTGGAGCAATTCAGTCCTTATTCTGGATTGTACTGAAATCATTCTTAATAAAATTTAAACCCATTTTTTATTCTTATAAAAATCATGGGCATAGTGATGTAATTGCCTTCAGTATGAGTTACCTTTTATCTTTCCCTGTTTCTTGTGCTTTTTTATGCTGCCTGGACAAGTGTCTGTTAAAACTTTTCCTCAACAGTTCACAGGATACATGGCTTGGTACAGGCAAATCCTAAACAGTGAAAAGCACACAGGGATTTACGAACGATGATACAGGTTTGGGAATCTCAATACTACTGAGTATTTAAGTCTGGATAGCAGTTGATAGACCTAATTCTGTTTATCGTTTAACTTCTTTCAGAACTGAGTAGAAGTCTTCCAGAAGAACCACAAATTCTGTTACCCTTAGGGTATGTTTAAAAACTCATAGTTGAAGTAGAATGGCAGGAAATGGACACATTTCCCTATGAAATGGACACATTTGAAGTTTTATCAATCAAATAATGTGTTTGGGTGACTTTACCTTTTCTTTTGCCCCCTAGACCTGAGAATCTGCTTCTGGCAGTGATACTTGTGAGAATTCCACGATTCATCCATAGCACTAATAGGTGGAAATACTAATGGTAGAAAAGATGGGCACATGCTGGTTGGAGCAGAGTGCATATAAAAATGAATTTTTAACAAAATAGAAAATTGTCCTTTAGAGCAACCAGCCTCTGTTACAGATACAGGGCAGCAGGGAACTCCACTGGAGCAGACAAGGAGTGTTTCTTGTAACCTTGTGTGTGTTTTCTGCACCACAGCTTCAGGACTATCTTGTGACATGTGTTTGGCATAGTACTTGCACCTCATGGACCCATCCCTTCACCTGTTGGTAGCCACTGGTTCAGTCATCAATTCTGGTTCCAGTCTCTCTGGATAAGGCTTTTCACACTGATGTTACTTTCTTTCCTGAAGCCTTCCTGATGGTTCTTTTGCTCTGACTATTTTTGTTATTAGTTCCCGTTGCTATGTCTTTCTGATTTAGGATTTTCTTCCTCTTTTGCAGTCTCAAATGCACTCTCATGTTTCACATTTTTTTTCTTCTGTCATATCTTCCACTGCATGATAATGAAGGAGGGAAGAGCAGCTCTCAGCTCCATGCTGCTGTGAGCAGTTACTGATGTAAGCAGTGCCTTGTCAGTAGTTAGTTCAGGTTTACAGTTGCAGAGCAAGTCCTGCTCACTATTGGAAGTGTGTTCAGACTGGAGGGAACCTTAGGTATATTTTGCACTTGAATTTTCCTATTGTCTACAGCAAAGGAGAGATTCATGACCATTTCAACAAAATGATAACTAAAAGGAATTAGATATTGTGTACTGTTTCTGAATGTTATAAAAAAGAATTTGCATTTAAAATAAAGTTGTTGATCATCAACCCTCCCCTCTGGTGTTTTGAAAACTAATGTGTAAGCTACTGTTTCATCTAATGTAGGATCATTTTAATGTTAAAATGAGTTGCCTGTCTTGCTAATTTTGTCTGATACTCCTAATAAAGGCCACATCTCTGTTTGTAAAAATAGCAATGTCTTCCTGAGTTACAGAAATCCATGTTGGAAAACCTTTAGGAATTCTGATCCAGAAAAATTGTTTGAATCCAGCTTTTTTTTTTTTTCCTGGGGAAATGTACAGTGCTGAAGAAGGTAGAAGTTCACATTAGCTTGGAAGAAAGCTACTGTACCTATCAAGTCTCACCACCTAGCACAGCAAACTTTTTATATGTAACAAAAGTATGCTTACTTTAATCTAAAAAAAAATTGTGTATGATCAAATACTTTGTATCATTATGGATGTGTACAAAGAGCCTGTTTTGAAGGCTATACAGTAATACAATTGTTTTATAATTTGTGGTTAGTATTTTAAAGTACTTGTCTGTGTAACAAATATGAAAGAAAGAACTGTTGTGCAGACTTACATTTTAGGGATTTTTAATGACATTTTCGGCAAGAGATGAAAAGTAAGTTTTTTTTTGGTGTGAGAACAAAGAATCAGTTAGAATAGATGCTTTGGGGTTCTTCTGTGAATGCCAGAAGAAGCTGATATCAAAGGCCTCATCATAATCACACAGAATAGAGTGACTTGTAATTGCTGGTGTTGTTTACTGAGCTTTGTAATAAAATGGAGATTTCCCTTCTGACACTCAAAATAAATTGAAGGTACCTCATGAATACTTGTTAGAATTTAGTGAATTCACTAATTGCTGAAATTAATGTGTGTAGTTTAAGATTTGCAGTGAAAGCTGGAATACAAATCTTTCATCTTTCATCTATATCTGTCTTTTCACTCTAACTAAAACACTGGTAATATTAACTGGTTTAGGAAGGATCTTTACACAAGATGCAATTTTAGGAATTTGCTGCAAAGTTAGCTTTAATTTCTGCTGCTTTTATCCCTATACTATGTTCTGCCATTGGCTAGTTTGGACCATATGTTTTTTTGGGGCACTCCTAAAAACTGAGTCAGTGATGCAATCAGTTAAAATACTCTAGCTATTTTTTAACTTAAATCTACTTTAGTAGGCCAGATAATAGTGCAGCCCCACCGTTGTTTGCACTGGGCAGCTGAGGAGGTAGTGATCCAGAATAAAGGGGGTGGGAGGAGAAGCTGAAGCAGGCTCTGCTGCTGAAAGCAGCATTTCATGCAAGTGTAGTCTCTTTTGGCTTCTAATGTCAAAGCAACAATGATTTTTAGTAAAGGAATTCGGGTTCCATTCCCTTTTTTCTGTCCACTACTGTAAGTAGCCTAATTCTTACTGCAGTCATTGAAGCCCCCTTTCACTAAGAAATATCACACAGTATTTTTTAATAGCTTCCTTTCTGCATCTGGGTGAGCTGCAACTGAATCTAATCTAGATTAACATACCATCAAGTTGTGATCTCTAGCTTTTTCACCTTAACATTTTGCAGTTTAATTTGCTCTTTGATAACTGTCGTATAAATACACTTTCAGCAGTTAAGGAACTGGTTTTTAGCAAAAGTGTCTAAATATCTTTTGGTTCTCACTACCCTTGTTGAAATTCCATTTTCTATTATATTAAAAATGTAAATTTTTGAACAAAATATTCAATTAAGTAACTAACCAAATAATGTACCTGACAGCCAGTGGGATTGCAGTATCCTACTCTTCACCAGTGTTAGTGATCACCAGTGGTTAAAAACCATCTGAAAATACTTAACACTGAAATATTTACAATAAATGGCAGGGGAAAGTACCCACTTTAGACCTTATATTGCATATGAGGTTGAAGCCTATGGAGAGAAAAATCCCAAATCATTAGAACAGAAGGTTAACAGGAGAAAATAATCCCTACAGTCCATTTGCTTTAGTCTGGTAGGTTCATGGTACCCAAAAATATAAACAGAAGCATTTGCCTTACTTAATGGTTTTTCATTTTAGATACGTTTAGGGAAATCTTGTAGGTGATATTGCTTAGTTGTTTGGTGCCAGTCTTGGGGTTACTGTGGAAGTATTGTGTGATCTAGACAGGTCTGAGAGTTCAGGAGAACTTGACTTTGTGGTGTGCTCTTGGTTTGTATGTAATTGTTTATAGGATGTATATTAGTGTAACTGAGCTACTGCTGTCTTGCTTGCCAGCACCTACACTGGACACCTCGAAGACATCAGTTGTAGTGATCTTAGATCTGACTTCTATGAGGAAAATACTTATTGCTGTCTTGTCTTGCCCTCTTCTCCCACTCTTTCTACAATGTGGTTATATCTAGGGGCTGAAAAAATCAGCTGAAAATCTTCATGGTGACTGAAGTTTTGTACTTGAACTGTATAATAATTAAATCACACTGAAGATAGCATATAGTATTGTATTTGTTTTGCATTGATTCATTCAGTATAATTCATCGCTTTCCTACTCCTTCCTGCAGCTCTCAAGAGACAGAGTTTGTACAGCAGCCCTTTCAGTGCGGTCAGTTACGCCAGCTCCTACAGTCCAAATACTGGTAGTCCCTACAGCAGTGGTTTCAACTCTCCCTCTTCAACACCAGTGAAATCTGCTTTAGTGAAACAGCTCATACCTCCTGGTAACTCAGGTAAGTCAGTGTGTGTCTGGTCTGTCTTCCTCCTCTTCCTTTCACAAATGTACTGAAATAGATGAGATTTGCATCAAACTAGAGTAAGAAAGACTCCAGAACTGGTCTTTTGTAGAATGTGTGCATCATTTGTAGGATGTGTGCATGTATTTAAGCTTTTTAGGAAAGGCTTTTTTGCATACTTTCTGGCATGAGATACATGTAAAATGTTTTCTTTTGGTGTCCATATCCCATAAATCACTGATATAGATTAGCACTTAGACCAAAACACATAGAGTTAGTTCTGTGGAGTTCCAAGGTATGTAAGTATCTTCTGGAATTGACCCTGTAATTGCCAGGGGTGTGAGTTCCATGGTAAGTGCTCAGAGGCTAGGGGTTGGTAGTTGTGAAGTCTTTGCAACTGTCCTGCTGCTTACTAACTGAAGCATTTGGTATGCAATGTATCCATCTGTACCTCTGAGGTGTGAATAATAACATACAGAAGAAACACATGTTTTAATTAAGCATTTCGTGAGCTTTTGCAGCCATCAGTGTAAACATTAACTTCTGGTGATGTTTTCTACTTTTACTCTGCACCATAGACACTTTCTTTGCATGAGAAAAATTGGTGCCTGGAACATACCTCTACTCTGAAGTAAGACTGTTGGCTTGTTGTATATACTTTAATTTAAACTAGCTTACTGGGAAGGTGAACAAACATTGCATTGACAATCCAGCTGTCACTAGTTCACTGTGGACTTCTACAGAAGCCTGCACTGCACCAGAGCCACTACCCAGTTGTTTTTTTTAATGTCTGTATCTCTGCTGTGCATTGTGTGCTACAATGAGGTGTCTGCCTAGGGGACAGGGATGTAACAGGCAAAGGGGTGTCAGCCAGAAGGCAGCAAACAGGAAGAGTTTTTCCTCGTTACAGCTTCCATGTTATAGTTTAGTAAAGGTATCGGTAAAGTGTATTTTAAGCATTCCAAACTGAATCAATATTCATTGAATCAGCAAGTCCTTATCATTAAGAAAAGACAGTCAAACTTATGTCTTTCAAGGTAGTATGCAGAGATGAGAATGAAAGCACAGATGGAACCAAGTATGCAGTTGCTCTTTTTGTAGAGGTGTGCAAACTTCATGGTTGAAACATGGTATGGTAGACCAAATTATATATATATATATATA
>VZRZ01000669.1:760074-790935 GCA_013398175.1 Climacteris rufus
GAAAGGAAATGTCGTGTTCCTTTTTTTTTTTTTTTTTTTTGTAATAACAATTCCTGTTACTTTATTTTCTTTCCATAGGTCATCTTAAAATTTCAGGAGATAGAAATCCTCCACTAAGTCCACAGTCATCTCTGGACAGTGAATTAAGTGCATCAGAGATGGATGAAGACTCTATTGGGTCTAATTACAAGTTAAATGATGTTACAGATGTGCAAATTTTAGCACGAATGCAGGAAGAAAGTAAGTGGGGTTTTTTCCTGAAAACAAAGTGGAGCTCTTGGGATGTTTTTTATTGAATAACTGCAATAGCACTTGCTTAGCAGGAATGGAAAAGGGGTATAGTCATTAGTTGGTAGAGAACTTCTTGGTACTAATCTGAATTCGTTTAATACCTCCAATAATGGGATTTAAGGTGAGCCAAATTTGAGTTTGCAAACTGTGCAGATATCTGTGTGCACTGACCCTGGTTTGAACCATTTGTGGGCTGGAAGCAAGTAAACAATGTTCTTGTTGCCAGGCCTCCGGCAAGAGTACGCAGCCACCGCTTCTCGGCGTAGTTCTGGTTCCTCTTGCAATTCTACCCGGCGAGGCACCTTCAGCGACCAGGAGCTGGATGCACAGAGCTTAGAAGACGAGGAGGATGGCACACATCACACAGTGCACCCTGCTGTTAGCAGGTTCTCCCCATCACCTCGCAGTTCTCCCTGGCCTTCACCAAAACAATCTCCAAGAAACTCTCCTCGCTCCCGGTCGCCTGCCCGAAGCATAGAGTACAGCAGAGTGTCACCACAGCCTATGATCAGTCGTTTACAGCAGCCTCGTCTTTCGCTTCAAGGCCATCCTACAGACCTGCAAACTAGTAATGTCAAAAGTGAAGGTAAAAAACTGTCTAAAATTCATGACACGAGCAGTTGTGTAGTTTCTGTAAAGGAGTTTAGACAGTGTGCAGTACTAAATAATGTGCCTATGTAACATTGTGGTTTAATCTCTGAATTGCTGGAGAAAAAGCAGAGCAACCAAAGCTTAAGTTCTGCTGGGGCACCCTTACAGTCAGATGAGTTGATATGCTGATATTTATTTTAGGTGTTATCCAGTCAATCATATAATTGAGTTTCATGGTGACCAAGGTCTATCTTTGGCAAGCAAATGCACTAAAATAAAGCAGGGAAACTGTCATTTACCAGTAGGGTTAGGCCTGGCAGATGACAGAATAAAATGCGGAGGAAAGTAACTGTAGTCAGGTAAGAGTAACATGGCGATTTATGCATGCCCGTAGGCTGTGAGACAGCTGAATGCTTTGTTCTGGCATCACAGGGCTCTAAACTCTTTAATCATGAACATAATCTTAAAAACATTAATACTTAACTCATGCATTTGTTGGAGATTTTAGATATCTCAAAGCTGTGCAAACTGCTGCGTAATAAAAAATAAAGTTTGCGGTAAATTCAATGCAATTACACTATATTGGCATAGAACAAAATCATGTAATCCTGATAGGATTTTCCTTCTTGAATGTATTTTTTCCTGATAGCAATCTGCCAGAAACTCCTTTTACCAGGATGAAATTTTGCAAGCATATTCCCATTTCAACAAATGTAATTTCTATCTGGCAAATAAGATCTTAAATTTAGAAAGAATATACACTTAGATATTAAGAATTCCCCTATTAGTAATAGTGGTTTGGGGAAATTTTAGGTATCCAGGCAAATCTACAACACAAAAGCTAATCTGTTATATTGTGACTTAGAATTCCTTTCTCATTCTTTTCTGGGGTTTAATGAAAGTCTTAATGCATGCTAGATGTACTGCAATAAAAATATCCCATGAGAGGAAAGTACCAAAAGCTGGTATCCCACATACCATAAGGATCAAAATGGAGTGTGCAGTCATGTGTTTCTGAAACACTTCCAAGGAATTGTCTTGCTGTGGTTTTTGTGTGGTTGACTGTTGGTTGGATATTCAGAGTTGACACAGCAGCAGCCAAAAAAAGTTTTTCAGGTTTATTTTATTTTTTTTAAATTTTATTTGTCTAGAATGGTTGGAGGGAAGTTTGGTTGACAGGGTTCAACAATGTACCAAAGGAAGTGGTAAGTGCAAAGTAATGCAAACTACTAAGTGCAGAAAGTGCAGTAAGAATATTCAGCCAATGAAGACTTGGTTTTGTTTTCATCTCTAGTGCTTGTGCATGGTTAACTTAATTCTTCCCTGCATCCCTCTGCAGAATCAGGTTGGCCATTCATCCTGTCAAGACATCTGCAGTCTTCTATCCAAAGTATGTCATCAACCCAGCTCTGCATGGGTTGGAGATACACAGAATGTCATTGGACTTGAGAAATACTTAATGGCATCTCTTTGTATTCTGTGAATAATGGTACAAATGTTAGAAGGCCCCTGAAGAATCAGTATTAGCTGAGTAGATAAGTCAAGTCATATGTGCAAGATGAAGCATAACTGGACACTTCAATAATTTTGAATGCTGTGTATGAAGAGGTTCTTTCCAAGTGGGTGGCTGTTATTTGTTGTATAATGGACTGATATGGGACGAGGCAGTCTCAAAAATTTGCTCAAATAACTGTGTTTTTACTCTCCAGACAAGCATTTTGTTATAAATCACTTTCTAGGTAAATAATTCAAAAACTTTGCAAAACCACAAATTAGGTTTTTCTGTTCAGTTTTCATAATAGCACAACAAAACCCAGAGAACCATAATCCAGATATGTTTCAATTTCAAAACACAATATGCTTGACTTTTTTCACCATAGGTGAAAAATGTACATTCTTCCTTTTTTAGATATCTTTAGAAATCTTCTGTATGTGATAGATCTGAGAAAAATTAATGTAACAAAATACACTTTTTAATTGCAGTGTTGTTTTATATGGCTAACATTTTGTGTCACTTAGATTTGGGGTTCAGCTACTGGTTCGCAACCTGACCTTTGTCCAGCATCACCCTGCACATTGTGGTCTCTTTGTATTGTTTCATACAGAAAAGCTAAGGCGTAGTCTTCCAAACTTGTCCAGGACATCTAACATCCAAGCTGAGTCTGTGAAGAACAGCAGAAGTGACTCAAACTTCCAAGTGCCAAACGGAGGAATACCTCGCATTCAACCTCAAGCCTCAGCCAGTAAGTACCTTTAGTGCCACTTCAGTGTAAATTTCAGAATTAAGTGATGGTACTGGGCTGTCTTCCAGTCTCATGGCAAAGCAAAACATTGCATGCCACACTGGAGATGCTACTCTTGATTTTTAATCTGACCTTTGTGAATCTGTTTTTATGGTACACAAAATCTGGTACTGAATATATAAAAAAAAGTCTGATTTCCTATTAAGGTGCCATTCACAGTTACCTAGAAGTATATGTAGAAGTAATATAAAGAATATAAAATACATTATTTGGACTTGTCAGAAAGCGTTTTCTTTCTAGGCTCTGAAAAAAACACCTAGATGATGTTTATTGCTTTTTTTTAACTAGTGAAACCTGATCTGAAAGCGTTCATTTCAGTTTAACCCTTTAAGTTAAGCATTATCTGCAGTTTCTTTGCTTTTTTTTTTTCTTTGGCACATGTAAATTATATATTCAGTTGCCAATTTTATTTACTTTAAGTGTCAGTTACTTCCTGAAAAAGGTTTGGATGAACCTGTGTCCCATAAAACACATTAGCCCATTGCTGGACTACTGCCCGCTAGTTTGTTCAAAAGTTAACTGCTAATATGAGAATGCTGCTGTTCTCGCAAATCTCTTGAAAATGGTGACCTTAAAGAAACCAAAGCAAATGAAACTTAAATATTCAGTGTTTCTTTATATGTCAATATTGCCGGTTCTGTTGTTTAAATGTTTCCTGACCGTTTTATTTTAAAACAAGTTTCTGAATTTAATAACCTTGTGTGACATTTTCAAGGGAAGAACACATTATGAATATTATTATGTGTAAAGCTTTGAACTATAAAAATTCTATTATAAAAGTTCATCAGTAATCTAAATATTTGACAGGAAATGTAAAATCGTGTTTGTGAATTTAAGTAGGGGTTTTTTACCTATAGAACAGTGAAGGCATACTGGCATACCTAGTTGGTTGTCTTAAAGCTTTCAAAACAGTTAAAACTACCACATACAGCTAAATACGGAGTAAGGAGTACAGACCATGCCAAAGACTACAAGATTTCTATCTTTGTTTGGCCCAGAGCAGATGTAAGGATTGTGTGGACAGTCAGTCCCAGGCATGTGATACTGAAGTCAGAGAAGTCAGTGTGACTTTACCAGGGTTCATTTAAGTTACTCCAGCATCCTTTCACCTTGGCCCTCTTCTCCCACCTTTTGCAAGCGCTCAGAAGGTGGGGTTTCCAGCTGAAAGGACATTTGTGTAGTTCAAATGCAGGAGTGTTACCTGTTAGGCAGGCTTATCAAAATATAATGCACTCAGGGCAGCTGGACAGCAGGTCTACAGCTGTGCTATTTCAGTGATAGGAAGAATTATTGAAATGAAAGAAAACAAAGGAAAAAATATTTTTAGTAAAAATCTCTACAGATTTTAATTGGTGTTTAGAATTGAGTGAACAGGGAAGGGAAGAGCACAGAGGGCAGCTTAGTTAGCTAGAAGGCTGTTTCCAGAATTAAAAGTATATTCTTGGTTAAACTTTCTGGAAAGATCAAACAGAAGTCTCGGTATTCAGTATTTAGTCAATTACTTCATTGCAGGGGCCTAAGTGGTGTAATTGTGTTTATATATATTTATTTTTCACCTTGTGGATACATTAAGAATTACTAGGTAGATTTGCTTTTCTTTCATGGAATATTTCCCCAAATGTGAACCACTCTAGACGAACTTACATTTAAATGTAAGTTAAGTATCATTAATAAAGCCCAGATTTCTAGCTTTTACAGTTTCCCTGCTCTTACAGATGTTTGTCAGAGTCTTGCTATTGACAATCGTAAAACGGTTTGTGTATGAAGTCAATGAGTAAGTATCTTTGCTTAGTCTGGATTAAAAAATTTTCTGCAAAACTGTACATTGTATAAAAATTTCCAGAATTGTGTCCTTTTTATTGTATACTTTTTGTTTATTGGTTTTATATTTTGTCACTTTGCACAACTCACTGTTTAATTGCAGCAAATTTTTGTTTTCCCTTGGCAATGATTTCTGGGTCTTGGGATTTGAAGCTTCCTCATACACCTGCTAGTTTTGCATGAGCTTACCTTTGCAAGGATGCTGGCTTGCCACCCAAGGTCACTACTTTGCTCCTTGTCAAAGATTTGTGGTTCATAATTTACTTGCACATTTGCTGTGGCTGCAGTACTGAACTTGCTATGGTTGCTGGCATTCAGAAATGAGTTAGGAATCCAGTAAGTTTCTGAAAAGACAATTCCTCTTACAGTTTTATAGCCAAATTGTACATGCTTGCTTACAGAAGAGAGGGAAGACACCTATGATGTGTTTGGAGGTACAACTGTAAAACATGAAAACATTTGGCATTCTAACTTATAGCTGCAATATGGTGAACAATTGAAATTGTTTTTGAAGAGACTGAGTGAATTCAATAGCAGTTTTAAGAGTTAGAATCTTCATTTATATCTGATTCTCCATGCCATTATGCAGAAAGTACTTTTTTTAATATGAAAGCTAGTAAATATTTCACCTTAAAACACTGGAAGATGTGGTAATACTTGTGTTCCCCAAAGAATAGGTATTGTCTAAAGTGTTAATGTTGGGAAATCTCTGTATTTGGGTCCTAGGCCACATAGGTTGTGAACTTGCAGGGTGGCTCCCATGTAGGAGCTACCTGCTTTCTAGTGGATTGTGTGTGATGCTTTTGTACTTGGGAGCACATGGATTATTTTAAGCAGGGGTAAATATAAAGCTTTCTCAAAAAGCTGTCGATTGTTCAAACTATCAATAAGCAACTAGTCTGCTTGCCAAGATCCAGCAGCTTGGCATATTCAGAGTAAAAGGAGGAAGAGTAAGTTTTGAAGAAACCCAAGTACTCCAGTTCAGTTGATCAGAAGTAAATGCAACTGTGTGTATTCAGCACGCAGCATTGTGACAGCAGTGTCACAGCACACAGAGCGCTTCAGGGGCAGCAAGTAGTGTGGGTAACCACGCACTGGGCGCTTTTCTCAAACCGCATGTTTGCTCAGCATTGCTCAGACTGTCCTGCCTAAGCTCTTTCCAGGGGATCAGTGCACGGAAATGTTTTGCTATTCAGTGTCTGTTTTCTGGAGTCTCCATTGAGAAGGAAGGAATTTGATATATGCATATTTAAAATCCTTTCCATATCATCCCACATCTCTGACTTGCAAGAATTGTGAATATTGTGATGGGGGAAGAAAGTGCCACGTGCAGTAGCATGTTTAAATCTAACTGAGTGAATTGGGGCAAAACACAAATGCAAAATATGAAGGAAGCTGTTCTTCATTTTGTGTGGTTTAACAAAAGCACTGATTCAGTAAAAAATAATAAATTGGAACACTGGAGGACTGAAACATTCTGACCAGTGGTCTGCCTCAGTAAATTTCTAGGAATTGTGCTCATTTTTAAAGATCTTACTGTGTTTAATTGGCTGTTCCTGTGTATGGCTTGCAAAAAATTTCTAGGAAGACCATGTGCCAGAAGTTGAGTAAGAATTACACACATGCTGTTTTGCATTAGATTCTAGTTGGTAGAAGGAATAAGGCTTCTATTATTAGTAGGCACAGGCAGCATTTTCCTGTGCTTATGAACACTTTAATTCCTTTTTGCTGTTTGTTGAACATGACAGTTTTAGTTAGTTATCAAGACTAAACTGAGTAGACCAGTTAGTCATAATTTCAGCATGATGTTGAAACACATGAGGAATTTTTTGTAGTTCAAAAAATAGTATTTATTTTGCACTGACTGAAGGATAGGAAAGGTGATAGCAATCATTACATGCTATCAAACAAAAGGATTAACTAATATTATTAGGATTCAAATTGTTCTTCCTCTACCTTCTTTATAGCAATATTCACTAATTGATGATGGGATTATTGAGCATCCTTACTAAGGGTCAGGATCTTTATGCACAGGTGTCCCTGCATCTTTCTTCCTTCTCACTATGGAAATAAGCCTTGCCAGTGTAGTCAGTTTTATGCTGGTATAAAACTCCATACACTGGAGTGAGCAGAGGTGTTTATTCATACATTATCATTTTACAAAGTCTCTGTGTAGCCAAAGCTTTATTTCATTGACTGTTTTCCTCCTTCCTCCCTTAAATATGCTGAGGTGAAAATAGGCTGAGTCAATGCATTCCTTCTGGCAATAAGTAATTCTCTCCATCCCAAGATTCTGCAGCTCTTGGAACATTGGCTTCTCTCTTGGTAACTGGTAGGTAGTGAGGTCATTTCAAGGCAGTACCAGCCCTTGAATGTTACCAGACAAAAGGCAGGACATGGGAGCAAAGGAGCAGTAAGAACCAATTTTCATCATGCTGTGTACATGCTGGCAGCTGATAAATCTTAGTGTTAAGTCTTCCATTTTAAGCTTGAGTCCTCTTGCATATCCTTTTGAAGAGGGGGAAAAAACCCACATCTCAAAAAGGTGTAAGTCTCCACAGCTGAAAAATACAGTTTATTTATATGATGATCATATTAGACAAAGATTTATGCTTTTGTATAGTGCTAGAATATTTTTTGAAAACACTTTCAAAATGAAAAATTTAGTCTTGCTAGGTCAAATATGACAGTTTGATTTTCATCTTTGTATCTCTTCTTGCTCTCATATTGCTGTAGCATGTTTGCTAGGTGGCTTGTTCTCCCTTCGGTGTATTATTTTTTGTTTTGCATTTCTGGGCTTTTTGCCCTGCAAGAAGCTTTACTCTTACCACATCTGCGCATTTTGCACTGCAAAATTTCTGACACACTCCTCTGTAACTCTTTGCCATTAAGAGCAAACACCATTCACAAAATGCCATCACTTCCAGAGTCATAACAGCTTTTTGAGTGTTACACTCACTCTGTTCCTGGATGCTTCACAAGTGGATGCAATTCTGAAATTCCCAGTAAATTTAGTTTTCTTATCTTCTTAGACAAATATAACACTTCTTGTCTTTCAACAGCTCTGCAAAGGCAGAAAAATTTGCCTCGTGCTGCCTTCAAAACCAAACAGTTTCTTCAAACTCCATCTACAAAAGGAGGTAATTAACTTATCAAGCTCCAACAAATCTCAGATAATGGTTTGCCTGCATTAAATCTCACATATTCTAGATTAATAAAATTGCTGTTGCAATTGTAGAGATTAACCAAGTGGTTCTTGCTGTATGAAAGTCAACTTTTTGGTCTAAATAGTAAAAGTAAACTCTGTGATATATAGGAGATTGGATTTTGAGATAAAAATCCAAGGAATGGTGACTTTCTAACATTAATCTGGAGGTCTGGATTAGAAAAGTAGACTCCTAAATACATATTCATTAGGGCTATGTTTGCATAGGAATTTTTTAAATTGCAAAATACAGTTTTTAAAACAGAAGTTGTAAAAATATTCATACAATCCTTTGTGCTGGAAACAAAAGCTAACAAATTTATCCTTGAAAAGATGAGCATAGAATATCAACTTGTTTTGTATGTGCTTGTGCTTTCTCTTTTCCTCACAAAACTGAAAGGTTAATCCCAACATGGAGTAATAAGATTTCTTTTTTCCTCAAGGAATTATAGACTCTTGTATGTGATATTCCAGTTTGCTAATTGCTGAACTTGGCTTTTTTTTTTTTTTTGAAAAGTAAATGAAATATATTGAGTTTCTAATCCAATTAGACAAGTTTTATCTGTTTTTTAATCAGCTCTGGCAGCCTTGTGTGTGATACTGCCTCAGTTAAGATAAACCAAGTTAATGAATTTGGCTTTAAGCGTAGTTCATCTGTTGTCTATTACAATCAAAAAGATCTCATTTTAAAGATCATATTTCACTTGAGACTCATTTATAAGCTTGTAGATGCTAGAATCCTTTAAGCATTGTATGAGTCGTTTGTGCAGACGTGAGGGTGGCTGACAACGGTCGGGTTTCTCTCAGTGGTTTAACAATGTCAACTCCTTAGAGCCATCTTCATGCCATGTAGAAAGTTATAGGGAAATATGGCAACTGGGTAACAGATTCCTGTGTCTTAAGAGGAAGTCGCTAACAGTTCTCATACTTCATACCAGACAAAGTTCTCACAATATTCTGCTTTGGCATAAGACCACCATTGCTGTTCCTCTGCAGAGCTTTCTTTGCTTTCTCTCCACTTGACCATGACTCCCTCTGGATGTCTGGAAAACTTATTAGGTCGATGGCCTAGTCTGAACCTGTAGGAATGTACAGAAAATTAGCTTTTCTTCAAGTTTATATTATTTGTAAAAATTTATTAAAGCTTAGAGAATGTGGAACAGGCTATGTTGCACTGCCGTTTACACATTCGAGTTTATGGCTGCTGTCATTCCTTACTGCAAAGGAGCACCCTTTCAGTTATTTGCTTTATATCCTTTTCAGTTATTTGCTGTTTTATAGTCCTTCATGGGTTAATCCTCATTAATATAGAAGTATTTAACAGTAATGAAGAAAGACTTTTCTTCCAGAAGATTGAACAGCTGAGCAACAATTGATTTTAGTTTCTTAAAATACTGTTCATTACATATCTTGACACCTTTCATACACAGACATTGGGTTTTTTTTTAACCACTTTGTGTTACAGTCTCCCCTTTGTGTTAGGGCCTTCTCTTCTCCAGGCTGAAGACCCCCACCTCTCTCAACCTTTCTTCTTAGGGGAGGTGCTCATCCATCCTCCGTGCCTGCTCCAACAGGTCCACATCTTTCCTGTACTGAGATGACAGATCAGTTTATTGATTCCCATAGTTTTACCTCATCTATTCTTTCATGTTGGTCTGGTTCATCTCATCATGATGGTTGTGATTTAACAACTGCATTAGAATTTAATCTGTTTTCAAGTTGGTATGCAGCAGCTGGCCTTGGAGTGCAAGCCAAATAAGTTTGCAGTTTCACAGCATCCTACTTTGCCACATGGAGTCTTTGCTCCCTGCCCACAATCCAGGACAGAATCCAGAGAGGGTAGGAAATCTAAATGTCGTGACTGCACTGTGCCTTTTTTTTTTTTTTTTTTTTTTTGGTTGCCAGATGTTTCAATTGTAGTTTGTTCTAGTTTACTTTCTAAGGAGATTGAGTTGTGTAAAGTTACTAAGCACTACCCTTACATGTTTACACGTTTTTGTTAAACATGGATCAGCTCAATACTGTACATGGGTACACAATTATCAAATAGTTTGTGAGGCAGTACCTCACTCTTTGGGATCCTGTTTGACACATATGCCAAGCTGACTTTAGTGAATATCCAAAACTGCTCTGAGACCAAATTCTTTATCTGTAGAACAGAATTATCAGGCAGTTTGCCAGACTGCATCATGTGGACTGCTCTGGAAGACAATTCATTCCTTTATGTACAAGAATGAATATAGCTCTCAGCAATGTCTGCAGTGCTGTGCTGACAGGAAATGTTTTATGAATTGACAGCTCAAGTTTGCAGCATGGTAAAATATGGACAGCAGAAGGCTAGAGAGAATGGAGAGGACTGATTTACTGGATCCTTACTTCTGCTGGGAATGTGACAAGCTTTCTTCAGTTGCAACTTCTTCTTATTCATATTCTGTACCTAAAAACCTTTTCCCTGTTGTGCCTCTAAGAGGCCCAAAGCTGCATTCAGTTTTTATGCACTGGCATTGTTCTGTTGGTAGTTGCTAACATGGTGCTGTGTTTTGTTTGTGTTCCAAGCAAGTGTTGTAATGAGAAAAACTCCCTATATTTACACTGTAGAGTCACTCAGAAATTCTGCAGGTTTGATTGCACCAATCAAATTACAGACAAGGTCACATTTTAAAAACTTACAATATGTAATCTATCTTCGTCCTAGGAGCACTTTGATGCTCTTCTTGTCCAGTCGTTCTGCCGTTAACACTTTCCTTAATCCATACTCTGGCTTGATGCCACTTTTTATTTTAAGGGTTTTTACTTATTCCCCCTGCTGCTTAGCAACTGTCATATGTTTTTGACCTCTCTGTCACCTTTTATTTTCAGCCTTTCCCATCAGCAACTTCATGCTGTGTTTGATACTGCTGTCAGGGGAAAGGCCCCCTTGGGTAATCCAGAAAGGAATCAAATCCAATTCACATCTTAATAAGGCACATTTTAATCTTTGTAGACATCCCCTATAAGAAACAGCTTCAAAATACAACCTGAAAACTACCAGTTCCTCTGTACCTCATTTAGGATGCCACATTCCTGTTATTACTCATCTCCTTTCTCACTCCTCCTGTTCTTGGTGGATCTGCCTTGAAAATGATCATAAAAGCTCTGTTAAGCACAAGCTTCTTTATGTACAACATCAATCAAAAATGATGCAACTTTGGTTCAGTATAAAACGTTTATTTAGTAGAGGAAGGGATAGTTCATGCAAATTTACTAAATGTAAACATGTTTTAGTCGTGTGATTGATTTCATCTTCCTATGTTGACTCTTACTGATGCCCCCCAATCAGTTTGAAAAGCTGGTGAAATTTCATTCTATTATTAAGATGAGGAGTTAATTTAAAGATTCTGATCAATTATAAACTATGCATAATATGAAAATATTTCTCATACTTGTGAAGAATTATACTTAGTGTTTGGTATTATCAAAGGACTGTTGAATATTCTGGTTTATTAACCTTTCCCAGAAAGCACTTGATAACAAGACCTTGCTTACTAACTCAGGTACAAAGTATTAGAAAACAGGTATTAGTTATAAATAGGTATTAGTTATACTGAAAATTTAGATGATGTTTGTAAGAAGAGGAAGGCTATAAATTGTTAGAGTTGTCTGGTTTAAATTTCATAGCAGCACGTTAACCTCTTTGGTGTTGGGGGTTGGCTAATGTCATCCTTAATCCAAACTACAGCATTATACCAGTTACTAGGAAGAAAGTTAACTCCATCCCCGCTGAAACCAGGATAGTTGACCCCATCTTTTTTTTTCCTCTCCATCTGCAGAAAATACGGGATGTGACCATATCTTTAGATGAATTCTAATTCAGGTTAAAAGAACAGGATAAAAGAAACGCCAGGATGCTCTGCACTCAGAATTTAATCACTGAAGGCTAATGTACACTTTGAATCTATTTAAAGATTGTGTCGCACTAGAATACTGTGTTCTTCAACATGTTCTTTCAGGGATGGGAATTAAGTTCACATGTTTTTGAAGCAGTGAAATTTCTTCTTAACAAATTCCTTATTCTCTCTTTCTTTTGACTTGAGTGATACAACAGTTATAGCCTTGTTAGGATTACTTACAAATATAGATAAATATTTGTAGTAAGCAAACAGGGCACTAGAGTTACAATATCAAAAACACATGACAAAGAGGAATCTGAATTCCTGTTTCTCATTGCTGCTTGATTGGCTGTATTCCATTACACATTCCATATTGTCTGTATAATCACATGAAGTAGTTTCCAGTTTTTCATTTCAGTTTTGCAGTAACATAAGCTGAGAGTAATTTCTGTGTTCTATTTCCCAGTACCTTCTTCGAGCAAGTTCCGCTCGCCGGCGGCCCCGTCTCCCTTAGCGCTGCGGCAGCCGCTGAAAGCGTTCAGTAGCCACGCCCCCGGCTCGGTCGCCTCTCCGGAAGCCGCGCAGCTGACGCACAGTAGCTCTTCACCGGGGCCTCTCGCAGCCCAGAGCTCAGGCTTGCCCAGCCCTGCCAGCAGTATTAACAGCACTACTCTGACCAGACCGGCAGGGATGAGGAGTGGTTTGCCCAGACCCAGTGCCCCTTCCACGGGGGGCATCCCAGTGCCTCGTAGCAAACTTGCACAGCCTGTTCGCAGGTGAGCCTGTGACACGTAGTCTTAGGCTGAAGTTTTCCAAATGAATTTTGTACGTTGTGTATTTGTGCTGCTGCTTCCTGCAGTTGTTATTTTGATCTCAGGGTCTTCAGAACAGAAATGAAGACCTCCACGGGAAGTATTTTCCTGTATTTCCAAAACAGTTTTGAATCCAAAGTGAGAGAAAAAGGTTCTTGAATGAGGGAGTGAAAGTGAAACTGATAATGAAAGATACTGAACTAAGTAAATAAAGTGTTAGTCTGGGATGAGAAGGCAGCAAGAATTTGTCTGCTGGCCAGGGAAGTGGTGCATTCACCATCCCTGGAGCGATTAAAAGCTGTGTCAATGTGGCACTTCGAGACACGGTCTAGTGGCGGACTTGGCAGTGCTGGGTTAATGGTTGGACTTGATTACCTTAAAGGTCTTTTTCAGCCTAAACAATTCCATGATTCTATAATGCAGAATCTGTACACAAGGCAGTAATAAAGTTTCTGTGAATGTCAAGATTTTAATGTAAACAAAATTTAATATTCTAAATAAGGATCTCCCTGTTTCTATACATCACTGAAAAAATGGCCTCTTTTAGGTGGCAGCAGATTAAGTTTGCATTTCACAGAGTATAACAGCAATAAGTTTTCTGTGTATTTATTTATTCAGCCTTTTTTTCTGACATGATAGTTGCCAAGATAGAACACATGCAACCTGAAACTGAAAATACTCTGGGGTTTATCTTAAGTAAACTGTATTGCAGAGAAGTAAATGAATGAAGTGTATATTTCAATCATGTATAAAATGTTTAAATTCTTATATATTGTAGCTAGAGACTTCAGCAGTTACATATGAAACTGAAAAATACCTCCTTTCATTTTAGATCATTACCCACTCCCAAGACCTATGGCAACGTGAAAGATGAGAGCTGGAAAGATGGCTGCTACTGATCTGCAAAGCTTAATGCAAAGTTCCAGTGCTCATGGATGCTTCCTCACCAGGCTAAAAGACAGCTTGATTAAACAAACTGTTCAGATGTGACTCTTGGGATTTGTAAAAATTCCAAACCTCTCTGTCTCTAATTAGCACAAACTGGCAGAGATTATTATAAAGCAGCACTTTAATGACATCTAACATCAGATGTTTGGTGGTCATACAATCACTTCTACATTAAATTGCTATCAGTTCTGGGGTTTTTTTATTGCTTGCTACAAATGTTATCAATATGAGCATTTATGAGAGTGGCCGATGTCTGGGCAAAAATGAATGAATGCCAAAGAAATGCCCATCTTGAAAAACAGCAAGGATAACTGTCTACATACATTATCCAAAACTTCATTTTCAGCCTGTTCTAACTCAGCAGAAAGATTGGTGAATATGTACTATTGAAACAAGGCTACATGAATCAGAGCTAATGTTCTGACTGCAGACTGCTACAGTGCTAGGGAAATGTTGCTTTTAACAAATGTCTGAGATCCTCATTGGGGACAGTGGTACGTACATCCTTCAGGAGGAATCAGCAGTTACTCTGGAGGATTAGGCAGAACAGTGGGTCATAGCCATGATTTTGATCACATCAAAAGGCTTGAATGTAGCAGACACACACAAATGCAATAGTATAGATTGCATCTTTCCTATGTTGATTTCTTGGCTTTACATGCTCTTATGTTTGATTGCCAAAAGGGCTTAGTATCAGTTGTACAATCTTTCAAACCTTAAAGTTCCTGGCTCAGGAAAGATGGCCTTCACTATTGTAGCCACATTTTTAACACATGGCTTGCTATTTGGGGAAGACTTTTTTAATAGCAGGTTTCCTTGCAAAAGAAAGAGCAAGTGATAATTTAAATTTGTTCTAATACCATACCACTATACTTGCAGCCTGCAGCAACTGTAAATGCTGATAGTTAAGGAGAAGGAAACACAACTATGCACTTGTAACATACAAATTTTAAGGAAATGAGTTGACTCTTGATGCCAAATGATATTCATTTAGGTGATGTTCCATGGTATGAGGGAGTTTTCTGTATCCTATTTTTTTACTTTCATCCATTTCTTAAATTGGTTTATTTTAAATTGTAAATATTTTTACAGAAGATATTGCCCATGTAAGCGTGTTTAAATATGTACTTTGCCTTACATATGTGTATCTTACATTACTGGTAACAGAGTATGAAACCTGCTGTGTCTGTTTACAAGCTATTAAATTCCTCTGGTGGCTCTGACTCTAACACATTTTTCTCCGAACAACTAATATATTTAGCATTTGAACCATTGTTTTCTGTTCTGAAAAACATCAAGCAAAAATCTGTAGCTGAAGTTGTATTGGGTGGGACTAGATAAGTGGAAGGGATTTTGTTTGAAGGTTTTTCAGTATTTTGGATGTACAGTTGATGAAGTAAGAGAATGTGAATGGTATCTCCTTTGTGCAATGACTGACAAACACTACAAGTTGGATTGGATGGTAGGTAGCCTTCAACCCCATTAGTATCTTAGTTTGGAACTGCTGGTATATTTTGCCTCCCACCACTAAGAGGATAACTAATCCTGAAATTCTAGGACTTGAATTTTAGGCCAGCATTAACATATTCCTGGATGAAAAGCCATGCAATACTACTTGACTTGGAAGAAACCAAATAGGAAGGAGTGGAGAATAATTTGCAGCTCTAACTGCTCAAGTAAGCTCTAGGGTGGATGGGTGACTTCACACCCCAGACCAAGATCTGTGTTAGACCTCAAAGTAGGGGTATCAAATATACTGTAATTGCCAGATTTCAGAAGAAACTACCTTGCACCAGTCTAGAGCAGTACCACTAGTCTAGCCTGGAGTCATCTGCTGGTACAGGGAATGGGTGTCAGTATCTCCTGTCACTGTTCAGCAGAAGACAGGACTAAATTGAATGCATAGATTCTCACTAAAGCTCACATTTTAATATTTCAGCATTTTACAAATCAATGCTGCAGTCTTCACTGAAGAAAGGGGAATTTGAATTGGTGGATTTTATCAAACTTTGCTTGACTGTCAGATTTTGAAAGTCAGTTTAGATGGCTACATGAAACTTGTGTATGTTTCCTTAAGTAATTCATCGCTTGGGTAAATTCAGCTTCAGTTTCATAGGGATTTTGTTCTCTGCTATTCCCCCTGAAATACAGCAGATGACTTCCTGAGAAGACAGACTGTCTGTTTGCTAGAAAGCCTTTGTGCATTACCAGTTCATTGATATCAGGAAATCATGGGGCTCTGTGTTTAGAGTTTTACTGCAGAATTGTGGAAATATGGATTTGATAAAATAGTGCCTATGATTTACTTAACTTATGTTTGATATAGTAGTAAGGGTTTTATGAATGTGGATTACTTTTTGTGCCAACAGCTTGGAATTGATGTATGTGTGTAGGCAGAAGGATTTATTCTGCTCCCAAAGTTATTTAATTTTTTTTTGTGTTTGAATGTTTTTGTAAGTGTTAAAAGTGTAAAAAAAAAGTATAAAATATTCTTACCACAAAACATTTCTTGGATCATTATTTTTACAACAAAGTGTTTTTAAAAACTTTTAGAAATTTAGAGGATATTATTTTATGGCTTTTTTTGTTTGGTTGGTTTGGTTGTTTTTCAAGAACTCTCTTCACTTTTCCAGAGGTTACCAGTGTTGGCTTCTGCCCACTGTAATCCATGAGCTGAGTTACAACACTGTATTTGGGTGAAATCTGTGATTTCAGTTACAGAGCCTCTGCTCTGGAAGGACCATGCATAGTTCAGACTTTCATGAAAAACTGTATTCTGAGTTTTTATCCAGAGTGATTTGTATGTGCAGTTCTAAGTATACAAGCTGCATTTCCATTTTTTCAGGATTCATGCTCACTTCAGACCACCATATGAAACCAGTTTTTAATTTTGAAAATTCTAGAATTTATGCAGAAATTTGAGCAATGTAAAAGTGTACATAATAAGCCCTCTTGGAATTGATAATTACACATTTTATCTACCTGCTCCATAAATGCCTTTATCTTTGCCTCATATACAAGCAAGAAGTTTGTTTTGAACTTGGTAATTTTCTGTAATCTGCATTTTGCTACAAAGCAATGGTAATGTGAATGCCATCTTTGTCTTATCTTGGTATTAATAAAGGCAGGTTTAGTTACGTTTGGTAACCACTTAATATTGAATTTAAGAAAATTCAAGCTGGGAAGCTTATAATTAATTGTTTGCCCCAGCAAATTGTAATTGTAATTAAGCCAGTAGGTTACAATGTTTCCCCTAGTTATCTTTATGTACAACTGCCTTCATATCTGCTGCTTCTAAAGGGTATTTGCTATCCCCCTTTTGGCACTTTTTAGTAATGCAGTCAAGTACCATTTGCCCCACTCCTTCAGGAAAGCAGAGCAGTGTCAAAATCTGGTAATTAATAGCCTTCCGCCCTTCTCTTTTAGTAGGTTTCTGTAACAAACTCTTCTGTATTAAACTGGCATTTATAATTAGTATCATGACCGAATTGCAGTAGTCAAGATTAGAAACAGTATTTTCTCAGGTCTCTGATTCTGAAGGAAGGTGTGACAGCTCTTTTGGGTCCTCTTACATCTGATGTGTGTTCCCCTCTAGAAGCGTGATTGCAGTGGTGAAGAAAAATAAGCAATGACCGTGTAAGGAGGCAGAAGGCTGAAAATGCTTATGCTGCTGCTGGTCTTCAGGTGGCTGCAGAGTGCACAGTTTAATCGTTTAAAACTTATCTTTCAATGCAAATACTTCTGAGAAAGAAAAATGGGTGTGGGAAATGACCATGGCAGCAGTGTGTCTGTAGTTTTCCCTCTTGCAACACAACAAACTTGAGATTTAATTTTTACTTCTTAAGTAAAACAGGTGAGATGTGAGGTTGCTTTGATGAAAAAAAAAAAAAAAAAACTACACCCCCTGCTCCTGACTGGTGTTTATGCTGCTGTGCAGTCCGAGTCTGACATCTACAGGCAGCCTGCCTGTACTCGTCGTGCTTCAGGAAGAGGAGGATGGGATTCAGGAGCATCCATGTTTTTACACACAACTGCCTGGTGAAGAAGATGCTTTTGGCTGGAAGAGTTAAAGAACTGAAAGGAGCAAATTCCACCAGATGCACTTTCCACACGTTTTTTTTTACAACTATTTTCAGCTGTGATACTACATAGAGTTGTGCTGTGTGTCACTGTTGTCTTTGCGCTAAATGATAAATTCTGTTGGGACCACGTTAAGCACTTAAAAGGACACAAAACAACTGTAGTGATTAAGCTGATTTGCAGCTCTTCAGCATTTATTTAAAGGATTTAAAGGAATAGGTAGCCAAAATGACTTCTTACCAGCAAAGGGAAATTAAAGAAATACACCTGTTGGTCCATCCCCAGTGCTACTCCATGCTGGTTATCATGCACAATGCACAGAATACAGATTATGTATTCTTACCCGTTCTGTTCTTTTCCATTCTCTTTGCCATGGTTTTCTTGAGACTTGCAAAATTGCAACTTTTCACAGCTCCGCTATGAGAGGCTGATTAAAAACCTCTCTAGTACAAACAGCTTGGTCTAATGACAGACAAACTACTGGCCTGCCACATGATCTCCAGAAGCCTGACATCAGCTACCTCTACCCTTCTCCAGCAACAAGTCTAGGGTTTTTTTCATGAGAACTCTCTACACAGTAACAGGAAGATGAATAAAGACGTGTGTTCTGTGTTGTTCCCCACCTCTGCCCTGGCCAACAGAAAAAGGTGCTTATTAAGTATGGGAGTAGGTCCTCAGTGACTTGACTTGGGACTCCGTGTGGCCTGGTCTGCTTAAAGCCACAAAGGTGATCAGCAAATAGCTGGGTTGTGATGTGGTGGTGGTGGTGGGCAGCGTAGGGGGATGGGCACACTGGGCTTTCCCCAGCCTCCTGTTCTTCCCAGGCACCCTGCCTTGGCCACCGACTGCTGGGCTGGACTGGGTGCCCCTGCTCTAACACCAGCATCACCCCACTGTAAGTCCCAGCAGTCTCTTGTTTGTCTAAGGTGCTCTTCCTAAATTGTTTCCCTTTAGACATTACCAGCAAACAAACCTCCACAGCCCATTACAAAAGCTTAGTTGTCTGACTGATCCTTACCTGCTTTCCACTCAGCAGGGTTAACAGTGCTGCGTGAATTTCACAGCTGCTTCTGCTCTCAGTGCTACACATGAGTGCCAAAATGCTGCCAGGAGAAAGAGATGCCAGACCAAGCTCTGGATTAGAGGGAGTTTGGTTCCTGTTCTGGGTGGAGGGTAAGGCCAAATGCACTGCTGGCTGACTGAACCCAGTACATGCCAAATTAAAGGCAGCGCAAGCGTTCTTGTTCGGAGCTGTTTGTCTTAATGAAGGTCAGCAGGACAGAGTACCTTGTGCCACCATAAATATATCTTTGTCATTCCTCTGCTTTAGAAATAAAAATTTTATTGAAGCACTTGCTACCATTTTGAGTGCCCTCTCAAAGAGAAAAGAAGTGGGGGAGATCAGGCAAACCCTCTGCTTTTCGTGCTCTGCGTCAGCTCCTGTCTTAGCCTCGTATTTCTCAGCTCTGCCGTCATTCATTTATCCCTACATTTACTCAGCCAACTACTTAGCCCAGAGCAGGGTTATATTGTTTCTGTTCATCTGTTCCCCACTGGGCTAATGCAGACACATAAAGCAGCTGTTAAACGCCGCTCCAAGTGACCTGTCTTCAATGGAGTTACGAAAACCTTGTCCTAATTCTCATCCTTTTAAAGCCGTGCCTATATGTCAGAGATGGCAACATGGTATCACGACCATCACACAGCCTCGGGAAAGCAGCCTGGAACATCCCACTCCATCCACAGCCAGCCTTGTTGGAGGAACTAGCAGCTCCTGAGCCACAGGATGCCCCTGCCTGCACACACAGCACCGGCTGCAGGGTCACAGCTGCCACCTGAAACTCCTCGCTGAGGGTGCAGCTGCACAGCCACAGCAGCCATTGATAACACGAGGCAGGGCTGCTGCAGAGGCAGCACTGTTGATACAGTGCACACAGACCTCTTGAATGCCTGTGGGATCAAAAGAAAAATTCATTATGGTGCACAAGTGGGGTATAGAAGACCCTCGGTTGGTTCCCTGCTCTGCATACACTTCAAAAGGATGCTCACTTATTTTCTGGAGGCTCAGTTCACCAGCACTGAAGTAAGTGCAATTCCTGACTCACGTGCTGGGAGCGAGGGCCAGGTGTGCTGCTGAGAGAAAGGGTCAGCCAGTCAGTTCATATCTAGTCTGATACAGTGGGTAAGTTAAGAACAGAAATTTGGTTGACCTCGGTTTATGAGCCCAAATATCAGAGAGCAGATAATGTCTATTGTAAATGTCAGAGCCGAGGGATTTTTATTTTCCCTTTAAAAGAACATCAACAAAGATTTTGTGACTGTATTGATGCTGCCATTCACACAGGCTCAGCGGGAATGGTACTGTCCAGGTACACAAACATACTGGAGAAATATTAAAGGCACTTGCTTAAAATTATGGATCTGGTAAAGCACCCAAGCCCAGCTCAGCCTTCTTCAACAGTAAAGCAGCTTTTGGCAACACAAGGCTCTGATAAGGGCTGGAAAATTCAGGCTATTTTTTCCAGAGCAGAACACAAGGATTTAGTTGATACATGATGGACTTCTCACCTTTACAATTTATCCCCACAGGAAAATTTGGCCAGGGGAATGAAATACAATTCTCTTCAGGCCCCTGCATTCAACCACCAGTGCCAGATTGCCTGTTCAGTGTCAACAGGAAGAAATGGAAAATTCCATTTCCAAAACTGCCTCACAACCTACTTGCTACTGTGTATAAAGCTCTACTGATTTTGAACCCTATTTCCCCACCTTCACAGAGCTACCACATCAGTTTAAGGCTCCTTTCCCTGGCCTCAAAGGCAGAACTAAAGTACAAAAAATAGGTGTTTCTTGCTAAGGGCCTCCAACCATGTACCCTCTTCAGGGCCTTGACTCAGCCCATCTCACCCACTCCTCATCCAGGCCATTTTTCTGTGTTGCCCTCCACCCTGAAGTCTCTCAACTGTTTTCATTAGCAGATTCTATCTGTGTGCTCCCACTTCCTGCATCCTTCTCATTATGAAGATAAATAACATTAATTACCAAAACAAATCACTGAAATCTGCCTACCAGAAACCTTGTTTCAAAATTTGAAACAAATGGTAGGTTACATTTATAGCCCGTTTATGCACTCTTTTTAGCCCTTCTACTTTACTGTCTTTTTTTGCCTTTTTTTATTCTAATAAATACTGCTGGGTTTTCTTTTTGCTCTTTGCTTCCTGCCCAGGACTCTCCAGACACTAGAGGGTGATCTTGCTTTCTCTGTGCTTTTTCATCCAAAGTTTGGTCTAGTTCAGCTTCAAATCACCACGTCATCTTGAGCTTGCACTGAATTGTCCACAAGGTCCTGAATGTAATTGGCAGATGCAATTATACCAGGAAAGCCCTAGTCTGAGGGAAGATGAAGCCACACAGAGCTGGCCATAAAAACCACCTCTTATGGAGTCTGAAACACCCCCATGAGACTTTTTACTCAGTGTCAGGTAGACTTAAACCTCCTTAAATTGTTTAAGATTTCAGAAGTATTTTCATACTGGTCTGGGTTTTTCCAGGTGAATGTGTAGCACCACACAGCATTATCTCAAGACTGTGGGATGCAAAAAGGCTTGTATTGAGCTACCCACAGATGGCACGGATTACACAAGACACACACCCCTCTCTTCTCGCCATGGCAGTTAGCACAGCACTTGAGTAGAGCCTATCCCCAGAGCAGCTCCTCTGAGCAACCCAAGTGCAGCAATGAGCCACCAATTCCCATTGGCACAGCTGTAAATTACTGGAGGGGCTGGGAGTCCGTGTTGCACCAGGACTGCTTCAGCTTTAGGGCAACAGCAGCGACTGCAAACTGATGCTGTTACTACTCTGCAACAGGGAGGATGGGCCAGTCTCCTTTTCTGCAGAGCCTGGCTGCTCAGGGCTTCCAGATCTGGGCATCTGATCCAAGAAATCTCCTGGGAAGAGCTCAGCTGTGACCTGCATTTTCGCACAAGCAACTGTGGAATTTGCATTAGTGCTTCCTATGCTGGTTGGTCAACCGCTCTTACTGTTTATTATGCCCTCAAAATTAAATTTTTGGTTACTTAAGGTCTTTCTAAATCTCCTTTTGAGTTCTCAGATAATATCTTTCATTATCTAATAAAGGCTAAGATCACTGCCAAAAATGTCTTGAATGTCAAAAGGCCTGGGATGCTAACGGTGAGTGTCAGCATGCTCCAGGGACAGGGAGCAGCTGCAAGCTGCAAGACAGCCTCTCCACTTGAAGGGAAAATGTACTTGAACACCTTTCCTGTGTCACAAAATCAAAGGGTTTAAAGAAGTCCTCGCAATGAATGGCTGCTTGCTGGAGATGCCCAGCAAGTTGTTCTCCCTGCAGAGTCTCTCTGGGAGCAGAATTCCTATGTCTGCAGAGACTGAAGGTGACAGCTCATCGCTTACAGCAGGTCCTGCGGAGGGTCTCAGCAACACCACTAAAACACTTCAAGAAGCTACAAGTGAAACATGATTCTGGATGTTTAGCAGTGCTAAGAGAAACAAATTTTTCTGTGATGAGGGCTCACACTGCATATGCTGCCTCCTCAGGAGTATGGTACCAGTTGAAGCTTAGGGCACTTGTTGCCAGAGTGAAGCTTTGCCACTATTTCCAGCATGATCTTAAGCAAATTAATCATTCCCATGTATAACTTCTCCATCTGTACATGAGCATGATAATGGAATGGCTCTGTATCTTTGCACTTGATAATAAACTCTTTGGAGAGCAGGGAACCTCCCTTCCCTAGCTGGTTTTGCATTAGCACATCGCATTTTGGGTTTGGATTTGTTTAGACTTCTTGGTGTTAGCTTGAAGGAACTTGCTTTGCAAGAATGAGTTTCTGTATTTTCATGGGAAGTGGTGGCTCTGTTATCTCCTGTCCATCCCCAGTTCCTGTCCTGCACAGGGCTGCCTTGCCTGGAGGGGTTTGGGCAGGGTTTGTTTGGGTGGACTTTCCCTCAGGGCCTGGGTTACTGCACGGTACCGCTCACACCTGGGTGGAAACGCTGAGCACTGACACCTCACAGATATCTTGGGCAGCTACTCCTTTGGTCCCAGCGGGCACTGATTTCAGCAGCAAGAATCTCCTACTGATACTTCCTCAGCATTTAGGCTAACCATGTATATATGCGTAAAACATATGTTTCAAATCTTATATTCAGAAATTATATGCTTTAAACGGTATGTATTAAATAAATGTTAAATATTTAATTATTTACATTATTTTAATAATTCGGTATATTTTAATATATTAAAATTAATTTACTAATATCTCTAACATTTTGCATTCTTATATGAAAACGGACCGAGCAGAGGAAAGAAGCTCTTAAGGTGGCCCTTTTGTGTATGTTTATTCCAACCTTTTGTTTTTCTTTAATTCTTTCATCCCGACACAAAGGGCTGACAGCTTTTTATTCCTTCCTCTGACTATTCAATCCAAAACAGCTCTGACCAAGGCCTGTTCCCTGGCAGGCAGGACGCAAGATGCTGCCAGCTTAACGAAATTAGCAAGCAGTTCAGGACACAGGCTTCAGTTCTGGGCAGTGACCCGCACCCGTTCCCTGCCATCCTCCCCCCGTGCGCTGCCAGCAGCTGCCCCCGCCAGGGCGCTTCGGCCGCACAGGGACGCGAGGCTCTCCTGGCACCGGCAGCGTCACCGCCGAGGAGAAGGGGCATCTGCACAAGGAGCCAGACAACCAGGTAAGCGGGGGCCAGAGGAGCTTGGCGGGGTCACCGGCTCTCGCCGCGCCAGCACAAAGCGAAGGCAGCAGCAGCAGCAGCTGCAGCTCACGCGCCGCAGAGATGTTTGACCCTTCCCGGGAGATCGCCGCAGCCTGCCCGGGCCAGCCACTCATCGGCACTACCGCTTCTATTTGCCCCATCAGTATCTAATCCCAATCTCTCTGACAGCAGCTGAAACCCATTGGGTTTCTGAGGACTTGTGAGGTTATTATAAAGAGATTACTCCCAGCTAGTGGTAGAATGGACACGCCAGGCAGGGATAAATATTCCCCTGGCTTCATACCCAGCATTTCTGCTTAGACACCACAGAAAGGAAATAAAAGGTCTTGTTGATGGAGACATTCATGCTTTCATCTCTCTGGCAAATCAACAAATATACAAAACACAGGGAATATTTGCCTCAGCTGCAGTGACATACAGGTTCTACTGATACCGTAGGTTATTAAAAACACTCTGTTTCATCACGGTTTTAAAAGTTCACATAACACTGTGTCAAGGCTACTTACATATAATTAATATCCAACAGTAGCTAAGACAAGTATCAAGACATTCCTATTATGCTTGAGATTTATTTCTTCCCATTGCCCAGAGATTTTTTTCTAGACAACTTGAGAGTTAATTTAGGTAATGGTGCACCTATTTTGAAGTGCTTGCTTATTTGCTGATCAGCATTACTGATACTCATTTTTAATATTTGGTAAAAATTTGGCAGCAGGACAAGAGGCATTTTTATTCTATGGTTATGCAGTTTCTAACACAAAACAGCCTTAGTCCACATCCAGGCACTTCTGATGCCACGATACAAATGGCAAAGATAATTTTCGTGTGTAACCTGAGATATAGAATATTGATGCCATTAACTCTCATTGTTCCCATGGGGCTCACCATTAATATCCCTTTTAATATAGAGAAAGCTTTGGTGGGTGAATGCTGTAATTTTTCTTTCGGGTGTCTTTCTTCAATTAAATAAATCTATGAAGCAACTGCTACTGTAGGCATTATTAAATTTATTTCTGCATTTTTAAATTAAACTAATCTGTGGAACAATGTCTTGGTGTCATTTACTTTGATCTGGCTTTTTTTTTTGCAAAACCCAAAGTATAGATTTTATAGACACAACACCACATTTGTGTGATCTACCTCCATAGTACCTCTCTTGATTGATGTCCCTAACCCCAGGTTCCTGCATAGCAAATTAAGAGGGGGCTGGGACTCTCAGTGAGCAATGGATACCAAGTAAACCCAGCTGGACCTGGACTTGAACTGCACATCCATCCCAAAGCCCCACCATTTACCAAGTTGTGCACATCCCATCACCAGTGTGCTCTCCAGCTTTGATGGCACTGCTGTCCTTCACAGCCATCAGGGTCCCCCACACCTGAAGATGCTGAACAGGCTATTTCTGATGCTCTCAGTGGGGTAAATCAGGGCTATGACATCCAAGACAAGCCTGTTTCTAAAGTCCTATGACCTGTGACAAGCTGTGCAAAGCACTACCTGCACCTGCCATGCAAAATACCACTGACTTTAAAAACTGAATCCAACGCTTACAGAGTCATCCTCATCTCACCTCCTTGTCCCTGTCTGGCAGAGCAGGATGCTAATTTTGGCTCTTCTGGACCAATGCAAGCATTAGTCATCAGGTCATTTTTTATGACTTTTCATCTTAATCCTCATAATACTCCAACTCCAGAAAAAGATCAAATGACAACAAAAGGGAACAGTGAACAAGGCAGAATCCTTTCTTATTTGAATTTGGATAAAGGTACCTCACAGAAAGGCTTTTTTTGCTTAGAGAAAAACTTACTGCTAGTAATTGTTTAACAGTTGTAGGGATACAACTGCCTCAACAACTCACTGTCAGCAGTCAATTTACAAAATTATTCTTCAATGATTCCCTGATTTAATCTCTTTTCGTGGACCAGAAGACCTTTTCTAATGGGATGGTTGGCAAAAGGCCTCTTCATTTAGAAGGCAGATCACAGAGCCTTAAACACTTAGTTCTAATTATGAATTATTGGAACATTGCGACCCGAGGTATCATGCACTTACTTGTTGATTAATGGTCTTCAGACATCTTAAAAATAAACATGGGGGAACACCAAGGAGGATTTTATCTTAATAATTTCTGCCCTTGACTGCTAACCTAGAGCTTCAGTGAAACAATCCATTCCCAGCTACTCAGAGACTGAACAGAGTGGGGACACAAAGGAGACAGCACAGCTGGGTAACGAGGCTTATGCTGTTTCCCTTCCACAACCCTTCAATTTAATAAAATCTCAGAGGCTCTAAGCTGCAGAGAGCACTGCTCCCAAGGCAGGCGTAAATACAGAGTAGGACTGGACTGAAACAGGCTTCATTTGGAAGAAGAATCCATAAGAAAAGGGGGACAGCACTCCCATGAACAAAGAAATCATAGAGACAGCAGGGAAGAGGAGAGGCAGACACAGCACAGCAAAAGAGGGTGCCTGGATGCCTTTGCCACCGGAGCCAAGGAGAAGGCAAGGATGATTTGATGGGATCTCACTGTAAGAGAAGACAACAGGGACTAAGCGATGACTGTTGCTGAGGAGAGGAGGAGACATTCATCTAATTTTCTGCACCCTGAAATTCAAACCCTGAGTCTTGTCAAGGATGCTGGCCATGGGATTAAAGTTGCTGATTATTGTGGAGGTTTACCAAGCAGGATTGAGCAGCAGCACCATGCTAAGGACAGGACAGAGGAGAGATAAATAAGCTCGGGATGAGATATCACAGCACTGTGATGGGGCCAGGTGTCACATTGAAGGGTATCAGAAAAGCCTGGGAGGCAGGAGGGAAGGTCTGACCTAGTGCTTCTGCACTGCTGACAGCTGCAGGGGCAATGAATTAGCAGGAAAGCCATGGCTCTGGAGTGTTCTCCACCAACATGGTCCAACTGCACTCTGCCTTTGTGTGAAACCCAAGCGGTTTGGGCAAGAGCAACATCAATCAATCAGCACATCCTCACCAAAGCAGTTTCTGCCTGTGCCAGGCTGGGGAGGTTTCTTAGGAAAAGCTTAATTGCACAGATCCCACTGCTTCATCTTATTTCAAAAATGTATTTTCTCTCCTGTTTAGGGACCCAGCTCCCAAACAATATAAATTTTTTAAAAAGGAAAAAGTCATTTGTCTGCTAAGATCTTCACTGGCTCAGTGAAGGTGGGCTATGGGTGGGGGTGACAAAAGGCACAAGGTCCCCTCTGTGCTGCTGCTCTTGAGAGATGGAGTGGGAGACAGGTATCTGAACCTACTTCAGCAAAGGACGAGGTGACACATCCTTCCCAGCACAAAGATAACCACGGAAGAACAAGCCAAAGCACCAATATCTCTGCACAATTAGGCTCAAATTCCTAACTCTCCTAAGCCACAAAAATAAGCGCTCTGAATCTACATTATAAATAGGACCAAGCATACGCATTTCATGGAGTTTACCACAAGCTTACCCTACACTGCATATAGGGGATCATACAATACACATTTAAGGAATATTTTAATTCAACACAACACCAAAGATTTTCTTTTTCCCATGGCAAATGATTATTGTTCTATTAAGTCTTAAATTTAATTTTATTTCTATCCATAGCCTAGGTGCATAGCCAGGAAGGTAGAAATGTAAGGATTGTACATCCCCTGGAAATCAGAAACTATTCCTGCTAGGTCTCACCTGAACATCACTTTCACAGCAGTATTTTGTCCCAGCCTCTTTAGTAGCACCACCAGCTAAAGGTGCTGACCGAAAGCCTCCCATCCCCAGGACTGTCCTTCGGAGGCCTCTCTTCCTCTGCAAACACCCAGCACAGCTCCACAAACCAGCTGGCACGGACATGCAGGGAGGCAGGGCATGACTTATGGGAGGGTGACGCCAGCCCACAGCAGCTGAGCTCCGCCACTTCCCACAGAAACAGGCACAGCACGCAAGAGCCAAGGCCGGAGGAGCAGGGAGTTGAAATGGATTTTGAGCTGAAATGGGAAGAGTGGGAAAAGAGGGGGTTTCCACCCTGTGCTTTCTCACCCCATCCCACTGGCTGCTTTTATGTACTGCTCATAACTACAGCATGCACACGCCTGAAGTGCAACATGTTTGGGATTTAGGCTTCCCAGTTCAAGACTCTGGTTTATCCTTAACTCACTCGGGATTTGCAAACCAACCCTTCTTGCCTGCAGCTCTAGAGCACGCAGAGTAACAGGCGTAACAACTGCACACACTAAACCTCCTCTTGCTGCCCCAAATTCAGCTCACTGAACAACACCCACAGCGACTTCCCTCGGGGGTCACCAAGGGGAACTCACTTCAAAGACACAATGGTTGCAATTTCGTGGAAGTCCCAGGCTATGCCAGATGCTCTTCTCTGTCAGGAGAAGTAAGTGATTGAAACATCTCCACACAGTTTGCTGAAGCAGTCACTAAGTGAGCCAACAGCAAGGTTGCTTTGCTCATTTCTTACAGTACTACCCAAATTCCTCATACACTTATCCTCTGTTTTTCACCTTTGATCCTAAGGATACAGGGAAGACACAAAAATCCTGTTATAAAGGAGCAAATAAAATTCCTTGGTTTTGAGGGACTTCTGCCTCTCCAGACTGGCTTACAGCACGGGTGCTCTTCTATGGAAATCAACCCCCTTCTAGGCATAATGTAAGATAATATTTTTCATAAAAGTTACAAACTACAAGTTTGTATTTCAGTGGTCCTTTCCCTCCCTCTTCTTGCTATTGCTAACTCTTATCCTTTCACTCATTTTTCAACAGAAGAACTAACAAAGAGTCATTTGAGAATGATGTATGATCAGGTTTACTTGCCAAGTCTTTTTATACTCAAATATTCAATTTGTGGCTTCCAGTAATAGTAGGGTAGGCAGTATCCTTTCTCCTGCCCTCCACAAAAGAAAATAGAAAGGAATTAGCCATGGATTTAGATACCTTGGGGTGCTCAATCTGTGTGAGCTGGCTCCCTCAGAGCCAGATGTTGCAAAACTACTCAGCCTCACTCCAGACTCCAGACTATGCTTTAACAATGACATATCAGGAAAGCCTGCAGCAAGTTAGAGACAAGAACCATGCACAGCAGCAGGTACAACGTTTTTTCACTCTACATGCTGCATGTAAAAATATGCCAGGGTGGCGGTACTTTCTGGACAGACGATTAGCAAACCACATCAAATGGGTTCAGACTTGGCTTTCCCTAAAGACAGCCTCACTGCTCGTGTTTAAACTAAGAGTTGAACTTTAATTTTAGCTGATAAATTATAAGAAAAATCTCAAGAGGTCTTGATTTGTTGCGATGCATTCATGGCACTTTCCCGCTAGAAAGGCTAGAGTTCAGTGTCCCATGAAACTGAAGTTTACACTGACTGAGTGGGCTCTGAAAGAGCCTGAGACTACTTCATTGCATCCAGGCATACTGTACTCCTCCTGTAACTGCCTGCACCTTGGGTGTCACACATTGACATAAAAATATCTTCCATGAGCAGCCCTGCTCCAGCAGGGAGTTAGGGGGGGTGACACTCGGAGATAAAGCAGGAGGCCTGGCTGCCTCCCCCTGACCCTTCCCACGTGCTCAATAAGCAGCTGCCCTGTGCTTGCACAGCAGATCCAGCCTGGGCCTGTCCACCGTGATCCCTCGTTGGCCACACCACAGGGAACCACCCGGCATTTCTTACAAACCAGGGAGGGGATGATAAGCAAATGACCTGCATGTTGTGAAGCCAAATACTGGCTACATGACAGACAGAATAAGGTATAACAGTGGTAAGACTTCATGAAGCACAATAAACACACTGCAAGCACTTTTCTGCATATGCAAACATAAAAATTAAATCCAGAGACTGCTGTTGGCTCAAAAAGCCAACCAGATCCTGAGCTCCCCTCCCCTAGAGCCCAAAAATATGAATGAACTAAAGCAATCCAGATCCTATTTGGTTGTTCAGCTCTGATGACTCATCTTCCCTGAGCTCTCATTAGGCTAATGACAAGCAAACAAACACCGGCAGAACAGTATTGAACTTGGCATCATTCTGGCAAAGTTGTGCACCCAGGATTTTGTCACAAGGTAATACTTGCACTTATGTCACCTGTGCCCCAAGAAAGAATTGAAGGTTTAATAAGCTAACAGTCTGTTTTTCTTTCAAGCCACCAATAATTTCTACTTGAATCCTGGGACAGCCTAAAATTTTACCCAAATAAATGTTTGAGAAACTTGCTGTTTGATGGACCTTAAGGCAAAGCAGCCAGTCAGGGCAGCTCCCATAGGCTCTTTCCTTAAATCCGGTGTGACCCCCTTGAGCTGTGACCCGAAATGCTCCATGCAGAGCAGAACCTCGTGTGAAGTGCAGAAGCCAACGAGCAGTCCCTGGGGATGCTCTGTCCCAAGTCAGCTAGCCTCAGCCACGAGTGGTAATGCAAAGTGGTGGCTGTGACCCCTCTAAATCCTCTGGGTGAAAGAGGAAAAGAGTTACACTCTTAAGATGAGGCCAGTAAGAGTGGCAAGAGAGATGTTGAGATATGTTCTGCCCTTGAAGGCTGCCCTCCTCTCTCGGGAGCTCCTGCCCTCGTGAGTCTAGTCAGGCATCCTATACAGCAGGATGCCTTCCTTTACTTCTGAAGGAATAGAGTCACACACAATTACTAAATGAAAAATAAATACTGGAAGCATAATTTTATGATTGAAAACAATATGGTTACCCTTGAATGTGATTTTTGGGTGACAGATTACATTCCTTACCCTGGTTTGAATATTTGTGTGCCTGCTTACTTCACATGTACTGACTACCCTTTAAAAGGTGTCACCTCTCCTTACAAGTTTCTGGGTCCCCACCAGAAGAAAGTGTTGCCTCCTCGACCTCATAAAAGGGCTTTCCATCCTTCCTCACACATTCCCGAAACCTTCACATTAAGTAGCAATCTGCCTGGAGGGAGAACCACCTTAGCTGTCCCTCAGCAGAGGGGTCTAGTGTTGCCCACCCATATCGGGTGACATTGCGACGCTAATTGACCTTTTAATGCCGACGCCAAAGTAAAACCCCTGATACCTCAGTTCCTCCGCTGGAAAAGTCGTGCGCTGTCGGTTCCAGAAGCGGGCTGCCGGGGGTCGCGCCGGGGAGGGGGATGCGGCCGCCGGCCCCGTCGCCGCCTGCGTTTCCCTCCGCCGGGG